>QVRM01005715.1:0-60000 GCA_003439945.1 Dermanyssus gallinae | reverse complement strand
GGGCTGACCCCCAGCCACGATTTAACGTCCACGGGACTGATTTTTGCATTGCTTCACAGAAGGACCCCTATAAATACAAATGTGCAACGGTGGGGCTCGAACCCGAGCACCTATGTGTCTTCTCCGATCGCGAGGCGCAGGCGAACGCACCACGCCACCGGACTCGATCGCTCCTTTTGCCTGTCAGAGCCGGTTGCGTAGAGACAGTTTAGCTGGGAAAACCGAACTAGCTAGTCGCAAAAAAAAGCTGATTCAATTGAGATAGGATTCTAATTTGACCACTGTCAGCCCTTGAAATACCTAAGACAATTGGCCAACTTGCGACATGCTATTGTTACAAATTTTCTATTTTATAAAATTGTTAATGTAGATATACCATGTTTGCTAACATCATTGTTAATATAAATGTTTTATGTCTATTATTCCGATTGTTGATTACTGTTGCCATTTTGGTGCAAGAATTGTAATACTACTACAGTCTGCTAGGCACAATGCAGTCCACTGTTCGAGGAGCCGAATTCACTGTAGGTGCATTTGTTCCATCTCTACTATGTGAGCTTCTACCACAGGTCATCCTGCTTATGTTATATGGCGTTTGTTCCGTAGACGAATATAATTAGACTTCTTCCTGGCAAGTCTTATAGTGGTCACCGTTGCCACACAAAAAAATAATCACACAGAGACACGTACTGCGAGGCTTCAATCGTGGCTTGACAAATATTTTTTTGGTAAGTCGCCTATTCGAGCTATAAAACAGTGCAAAGGCCGACTCAGCATGCATTTCTACTACATCAGTTATTGAACATGCATATTAGTTCTTATTATATATATATATATATATATATATATATATATATATATATAGATGTGTGAAAGCCATATATGAAATTGTGGAGCTCGTTTAAGCAAATATTTTTCCAATAGAGTATGGTCTCTAAGAAGTCTTGGAGTGAGAGTGAAATTGCTACAATTTGCGACACTGGTGTTTTTGCCCGATACAGAAGCACAAAATGTGCATTTGCGAGACAACCAAGCCTCCTATACAGAAACAACTAAGTACATCGCCGTGGTCGTGAGCTGCTTCTGCTTCTTCTGGAGAACACATAACGCCGACCATAAGATGCGACATGGCAAATATTAAGTTATTTTACAAGCTTTCACACCAAATACCTCTAAATCATTACGTTACGATCACTCACAGCGCTTAACAAATATTCAGACAAACGCATTTTATGACGATCATTTTTGTACCAAACTTATGGCAATGTGAACTACCAAACTCGCAGCCAGTTTTAGGCGCTGTGAGTGGTCGCAAGATAATGCTTGTGAGGTATTTGGTGTGAGAGATAACAAAATAACTTTATTTTTGCTAATTCTGTTCGAAACGACCATGTCGCATCTTCTGACCGGCGTACGTTCTTCAGCAGAATTGTCTGTCTTCAGGTTGTATCGCAATTGCACATTTTGTGCTCCTATGTCGGGCAAAAACACTAGTGTCACAAATTGTAGTAATTTCACTCTTACTCAGAACCAAGACTTCTCAGAGACCATATCTCATTGGAAAAAATATTTGTTTTAACGAGCTCTACAATTCTGTATAAGCTTTTCACATATGTCTGATACACCCTATATATATACATATATATATATATATATATATATATATATATATATATATATATATATATATATATATATAGCTGCGCGCAGAAAATAAGTAAAGTTTTTCAAAAGTTAGTTCTGTATAAAAAGCGACTCATCCGCAACTATTCTTCACTATACCAGAACAATCTTCGGTGTTAATATAATTCAAGCCGTACTCCCGTAAGAGGCGGATCGTTAGTTATCAGCAAGATTACTAACAAACGGTTATTTGTACCAAATTGTACATATTCAACACTTATACATGAAATATATATACAAAAATACCAGTGCTGCGTACACGGACTTTCAGTCTCACAAACTATACGACTATAATGCTGTAATACACCTAAAATATTGTAAATAGAACGCACTTAAAAGAAATATGGAATACAATGGAAAACGCCTTTATTTGCCGATTTGGCTTACAAAGAAGAGGTTGTCCCAATGAAAAGCAAATACTCAGTTGGTATTATAGTAGGCATGGATTACGTGGATGCGTAGGTAACATACTCGTATATGCTACCGCTCTAAGCGGCCCTGATATTAAAGGGTGACATGTGTATTTAGGTATACATGTCAAGCGAACAATACATCAATCAATCATGGAGGAAGGCTGGAATGCAGAAAAGTCTGCAAAGCTGCCTTGTTGAGCGATTCACTAGCAACGTGCCAGGCAAGTATCTGTTGATTTAAGTTTGTGCAATTGATTTTAGTACAAGCATTATTTGACTCTTACTATTGTTTGTTCGCACATGATTCGTTGTTTTTAAATACATTTATACATTCATATACATATTGTTTATTTCGCAATAATTTTGCATTTCAAGATGGTACATAAATACAATACAATCATCATTATATACAATTTTAACACTTTAGCGACCGTCCCACCGGGCAAGAAAGTGCAAAGACCGCCGATGCGACTGGCAGCTCGCTGCGTGGTATTTAGCGCATACCTGCGAGCAGAACCGGCAACGACATTGATCGCCAACTTGGTGAAATCCTTGAGTTGAACACACCAAGTGATGATAGCCATGTACAATGTACCTTGTGTACACGTGCCGGCTAGTACATGCCATTCCCTCCCAAAGCTCCCTGGTGAGGTACACATCTAACTGCGCTACCTCAGCCTCGGTCACTTTTCCCTGCCACTCCAACAAAAATTGTTGAAGTGGCATTGTAATAGGTGACTTAAGCCTGACTCTGATTATTTCCACTGCCGGTCCGCAACCCGCTAGCAGGTACACAAAGCGATTCCTTGCCGTGCGCGGCAAGCAAAGAACGCGCTTCATATATATTGTGAAGCATCTTTCTAGCTGCGCAAAATTTGCGGCGGAAAGATGGCCCCACACCCTGCCAAGGCTGTAGCTCAACATTGGCACAATCTTAAGCTCAAAAAGACGCAATGCAGCACTCAGAGACAGTCGTCGAAGATCTCTCACCTCTGTGTGAATAGAGGCAATAGCCGCCCGACACCTGTCGCCGATGTGCTTGGTAAAGGTCGTTCCCGTATAGTGCAGTCTCAGACCCAAATACGGGAAGGAGTTGACAAACTCCAGCGGTTGGCCACAGCAGGGTATTACGTCTGCTGCAGCCAATCGACCCCCACGGCGAAACTTAATGGCTTTTGTCTTCCGCGAATTTATTTGTAGGCCCCTACGGTGAAGGTAACCTTCTACGTCGCCGACAATACGACGAATGGCACCGCGGTCCCGGTGGGCCACTACTATGTCATCCGCGTACATAACAACGACGGCGTTTCTAAACTCCTTCCGCACGTGGCGGGCTAGGTCTGCAATGAGCAAAGAGAAGGCTAGGCAACTGAGAGGGTCCCCTTGAGGGGTCCCTACGTTTTGCCTCAGCTGCAAGGTGTCTTCGCCCCTTATGTTTACTTCAAGGCGGTCTTCAGCAAAGAAGCTGGAGAGCACTCGTAGAAAAGAACCACCCACCCCAGCATGTCGAAATGAATCGACTAGTAAGTGACGGGGAGCTTTGTCGAAGGCCTTGACACAATCAATAAAGACGGCGTACAAGTGGCCCCCGGGCACAGCCAACACCCGCTCAACTTCCGACTGGAGTACGTGGATCGCGTCCTGTGTACCTCGACCCTTCCTGAATCCGAATTGCTCCGGAGGTAGGGTCTTCTCCACAGTTGGAAACACCCTCGAGATAATCAACTTGGCGAAGATTTTCTTAAGAGTGCGTTCCGACGCGATACCCCGGTAGAGATTTGGATCGTCCACGTTGTCACCGTATTTGCCCTTGAATAGCAGAGTAAGTCTGGCCTCGTGCCAAACCTGGGGTATGTGTCCCCCGCTGAGTATCTGATTAAACAGATTACACAGCTCCCCTGCTAAAACATCGGACGACTCAGCCCAGTGTTCGTAATAGATCCCATCAGGACCACTACTCTTCCTCTTGGGCAACCCGCGCAAGATCTGCACCACTTCTTCCACCGTAAATGGCGAATTCATGCAGTGCTGCTCCAGAGTGAGCGGTCGCTCAATAACTGGGTTAGGCGCGGGGGCGTTTGCATCGAGCAGAAGCGCACTAAAGTGCTGCCGCAACTGCTCCTTTGTCATGCTGTGCATGGCTTTGCTCAGCCGGCGAACAATGTAGACATGGGGTTCGCGCTCTGCTCTCTGAAGCATGCGAAACTCCTCCTCCTCATCATACCGGCGCTTATTCTCCACGAGCAGTTTCTTGTAGGTTGCTCTATGTCGGCCATAAAGCGCCCTACGATCAGCAACTATCTGGGGGTCGGGGTGCAGAGCCCGTGCTCGGCGCAGGAGCCCCAACACTTCCCGACGTTTTAGGTAGCAGGCCTGTGTAAACCAGGGCCGCGCCCGTCTTTTTCTGTACTTCTTCTTGACTACAGCCGCTTTGACAGTGGCCTCCAAAGCGTGGTTGCTTTGTTCAACGTCAGAAGTTGATCCCAGGAGCCGTAATTTGCGCGTTAATACACGCAAATCTAGCTGCCTAGACAAGTACGTTGTCGGCTGCCGCCGCGGGGCGCGCCCCTGGCCAGGCAGACACAGAGACGCTAGCACCGGCAGGTGCTTCCGTGCTGGAATATTAAGGACCTCGCATCCCTGAAATTCCGTCGGATGTTGAAGGTTATGAAACAGGAGGTCGATAGTGCTTCTTCCACTTTGGCAAACGTACGTGAATTTATCACGCTCATTCGCGCAATGCAGGCCTCTATTCTCTAGAAGCGTAAGAAGCACATCGCCCTTCCTGTCGGTGGCGCCACTATCAATACGACAGTTGAAGTCGCCGCCGACCAGAGTGGGTAGCTGGAGGTTTAGTCCCGCTAGACCAGCACTGATTGCATCGGCAACCTCAACGTCATCGTAGTGAGGTGGCAGGTAGAACAATGCGAGGTTGAAACTACCTGAGGTGAGTGTCATGCAACACTCACCTCGACACACACATTGCATTCGGGGTGACCCTGTTCGTAAATAGATTGAAAGTCCACCTACTGGTCTTCCCCGCCCTCCGTCTGGAAGACTCGCTAGCAGATGAAAACCTCGCATCTCATCGAGATGCAGTTCCACTCGCATAAAAGTTTCCGTCAAGAGTACAATGTCCACACCTTCAAACAAACGTTCTGGTGCTAGCTGTAAGGCCCCAGATAAACCTTCACAATTCCAAAGCAATAATTTGCAGCTGCGAGCAGCATGCAGCTGCCTTGGCAGAAGGCGTCATTGCTGTCTAGCTGTTAAGCCATGCCCGTCAGTAAACTCTTCGCATACCCTAGCCTGAGCCGGCGGAGCCCCCAGCCAGCGCCGGAAACTCACGCCTTTCGGCCAGAAGGCGCTACTTGAAACGTTACTAAAGTCACTATCACCAAAGGCCACGCAGAAGACGGAGTCCGGCCGGGAAACTTTGAGTTTCCAAATAGCACGCACTACAGTATGTCTCCCGGTTAGCCAACCACGCAGCTGTTCTGCCGACGTTTTCCGGCTGAAGCCCTCCAAACGGAGAGCTCTCATGGGCAACACACGGTTTTTACACAGTGTTATCTCACCCAGGTCTACTTCAGCACTTCCTGCTCGAAGAGGACGGTGCTTCCTATTCGCGTTAGTTTCGCGTTTTTCTGCTCCCGTTTGCTTGTGAAATTGAGAGGCATCGCTCGGCCTCGGCCCCAGGCGTCCATCCTGCTTCTCTGGGCTGTTGCTGGTCGATCCACCACTTTCACTCGCAAGCTTTCTCTTCTTTTTTCTTCTTTTCTCCACCAGCTGGAAGCCTTCGTTGTCCAGCTGATCTACGTTGGCTGTCTCTGTACAGTCCATTGTGTCGACAACCGGCTCGCGCGGCTGCAGCGGAGTGGTGATGTCACTTTCTGCTGCCGGCGCCGGCTTCTCCTTCTTCTCCAGCTTCTCCCGCTGTCGTTGCTGCCTTTAAATACATTTGACAGCAAAGGAAGGTCAAAAACATTCGTCTCAGTGCTACATCTTCTGAGACAGAGCCTTTTCAGGAATATCCTCTGATCACTCTTAATCATGCCTATCTGTCTGCACAAATATAGGTTCCAGACTGTGAGCAATATAAAAGTTCAAACAACACAGTTAATTTACACAGACAAATCTATCTTTGGGTATTTTATTATGAGCAAGGTGGCTTAGTGGCAAAGCCTTTGCCTTGCATTCGGAAGGACTGGGTTCGAGACCCAGACCGGCCACTCTTAAATTGGTTTTCATGGTTTCCAATTTAGACAAGGTAAATGCCGGAGTGGAGTAAACTTAGCCATGACATGAAAAATCCGTACACGGGCAATTGCCTTACGGGAAATCTAAAAAAAAAAAAATCGTTAATATGAGCAGCGAACGCAAGTTCCGTCAACTGCAAATTACCTAGGTTCCGCGAAATATTAGCAGTAGGCAGTGGTGATCCGTTGACCAGATAATCCAGGTCCGGAGCCATGTTTCAGAACGAGGCATTTCGAAACGCAAGAGCTCTATCCTATTGCCACTGCACCAGCGGCTGATACCGTCAACGGCGGGCTGTAGCCCGGTATGCGCTAAGGGAGAGTCCAGAATAGAGTATAGTTTTTACGTCGTCAGCCTGCAAAAGATAATTCACACTCGAGAGAAGATCTTAAGTCTAGAATACATTTTGTGTGTAGCGGTAGGAAGACGCATTCCCTCTTAGAGACGCCAGACGGTGCCAGTCGTGGCCTCACTAAGAGCTTCAGCGTATATTACTCGAAACGACCAATTGTGCAAAAACTGCAAGCCATTTACGAGCCTGTGGATGGATCTGAAGCACCTTCATATTGTCGATAACAAGCCTCTATGATTGACGCTATCAAAGGCACTGTTCTTAAAGTTATACAGTTGGTCGGAGAATGTATAGTGAACGTCCTTGTTGGCGTTTATGTACAAAACCCAGTCGCTTGCCATTTCTAGCAGTTGCGTGTGAGACTATTGTCTTTCTAAAAATAGTTCAGGCAATGGAACATTGAGAAAAGGGCAGCAGTTCTTAATACGCGTTTTAGGTCCTTCAAATAAAGTACTGTAATTCCGATACGATGTATCGGTATTACAATACTTAATTTGAAGAAATTCAAAACTATGGTGCTATTGTATGACCGTTCAAAGGCTGACGTTATAGGGTCCGCTAAAAGTAGCTAGTTAGAAAAATATATTCAGGGATGCAATCAGGTTGCAATACAGTTTCCGGTGCAAGATTTGCGCGTAAATAACGTCGTGGTAGATCGTAGGATCAAAGGACGTCGTCAAGGATGTGGCGGTGGTTACTGGGATAGAGTTGAACAAGAATGAGAAATGGGATGCTATTAGTTCAACCTTCTCTTTAGCAGTTGATTCCGAGTGCAAGGCTGAGTCTAGGGTTGGTGGAGATTCATTGCTAGTTGACGAGGAGAAACCGGCTACATTTGACGCGTATGCTCATATCGGTCAGGATGCGAAAATACTTTGTTGCTTTCATAGAATTTTATAGGTATGCAGTAGACGAGGCAGGTTCTGAATACGAACAGATGAGTCGCTCGAGACAGGTCACATATGAAGGCAAATTCTGCAGCTTCTTGTCGAGCACATTAGGACTGAGAGCTTCGATACGAAAGCCATAGCAGCGCTTGAAGGCTCGTGAGCTTATTGTACACCTCGTTAATATTATAGAAGTTTCAAACGAACACGTTCTAGTCAATCACCATAATCGAAAATTGTAGGAAAATAACGAGATAGCCCTGTGGTCAGAACTAACTATGGGGTCGCAGATCAATGTCATCGATGGCTTGAGGACGAGCGGAGAGGAGATTATAGAGGGTGAAGCCGAAGTGACGTGTGGACCTTAGATAGGCCGGACTACATTGCTCTATATCCAATCGGTTTGGTAATGTCTGATTGATATATTTTTGTCACCTTAAATGCAACAGAGTCTAGAAATCATGGTTTTGGCATTTAATAGCGCATTTTCAAGTTATTGAACGAGGAATATCAATAATTGTCACAAAAAAAATTATATATATATATATATATATATACATAGATTCAAGATTCAAGATTCAAATCGTGGTTTATTAAAGGAACTGCATTATACAATGCTTCAGTTCTCATTTAAAAAATTACAAAATTGAATAATAATAATAATAATAATAATAATAATAAAATTAAGATATCTTGCTGTCAGTCATGGACAATCACAAAATAAGTTTGTTCAGCCTTGCAGAATCAGATATCCTAACACAACACAAATAGTGCGTGTGCCTCCGCCATGTCAACACCCATTAGTAAGTAACCATTTCTGGACCTCACGTGTAAAACAATTCAGGGAAGTGATGCCGCGAATGCGCTGTGGTATATTACTCCATATCACGGGCAAGCGAGAAGCAAGAGCTAGATGACTACATATCTTAGTAACTAATGGCCCTACGAATGTTGTGGCACGCCTCGAGGTTCTACGAAACAAGGGAACAAGAGGAAAGGAAACATCGTAGGGAATAATATTCCGAGTAATTTTCAAGCCCAGCACGGCAACCTTCAGTAAATATAATGAATCGATCGTGAGGAGATTATGTGCCCCATAGAGATCACTGACGGAGTCTCTGCGTCGCCTGCCAAATACAGCTCTTAGCGCGTCGTTTTGTATTATACGCGCCCTACGAAGAACTACCTCGAACCCACTACCCCATATAAGGATACCGTAGAGGAGAACTGGCAACAACAGTGTTTTGTATGCCATTATAAGACTATCTATAGGTACTCCGATAAGCCACATGCAAAAAAAGCGTTGAGATTATGGCATAGCATTTGGGCCTGATATGGTCCAGATGGGCACGCCAACTCATGAACTCATGCAGTATAAGCCCGAGGCATTTTGCGGTGTCAGAAAAGACCAACTCACTCCCTGCTAGATAGAATTTCCTGTTAAGGTGCATCCTTAGCTGGGGGGCTCGGAATAAAATAACGTTTGTCTTGCTGGTATTAACAGCAAGACCAAATTTATTGAAGATTGAAATAACTGTTTTCACTTGTGAGAGGAGATAAGGCAACTCCGAATTGATTTCGGAAGCGTTGAGTCGAAAAAATAACGTCGTGTTATCAGCAAAAGCGATCGGTTTGCCCAAGTTTTCTTTCTGGATATTCAAGAGGATAAAATTGATAAGGATTAAGAACAGCAGAGGTCCGAGCACTGAACCCTGGGGAGTACCGATATCTACCGGTCTCCATGCAGATTCGACTGTACCAACACTCACTGCCTGAGTTCTTGAGGTTAGATACGAGCGGAGCCAGTCGATTGCACCCGATGAACACCCTAATACGTGCAGCATTTGTAGGAGGAATGCGTGGTTGAGACAATTGAAGGCAGCGGCTACATCCAGGAAAATTCCGAGACATATTTTTGTCGATTCTACTGAATCCACGACAGACTGCCATAAATGGGCGAGGGCGACGCAATAATAAAGCCTCCGGCCCCGACAGAGTACGCAATGAGCATCTAAAATGTGCACTCTTTCTTGCTCCTTGCTGGTCCGCGCTATTCAACGAATGCTTGCGGACGGGCAAGCTCCCAGCAAAGTGGAGGGATGCAAATCTGCTAGTTATACCCAAGGGTAAGGGGGATCCGGTCCTACCGTCATCTTGGCGGGGCATCGCGAAGAAGAGCGTATGCTATAAGCTACTCTCTTGTCTGCTGACATGGAGACTGTGTGACTACCTGGAGAGCGTAGGAGCCATCCCGACCGAGCAGCATGGATTCCGCAGAGGTCGCTCGACAGAAACCGCCTGTACGATTCTGATGGAGGACGTTAAGAGGGCGTTAGCCATAGCGATGAACCCATTATATGCAGTCTTCGTCGATTTCAAGGCAGCATTTGATTCGGCGCCTAGAGACATGGTCTTACGCACGTTGGCAGAGGTCGGAGTGCCAGTTAAAGTGCTCAACCTTCTCGCGGCCATCCTACAGGAGAACAGAGTAACCATCGAGGATGGTATCGCCGAACTCGAACCTTTTGCCCAGACAACAGGCCTAGCTCAGGGTGACAACCTGAGCCCTCTCCTGTTCTCTATCCTACTGAAGGACCTGCCCGCCCAAATAAGAGGCCCTAGAAATTTAGTCAAAGTTATCTTGTACGCGGACGACTTGGTCATATATGGTCCAAGCAGGTTTCAGGTACAGCAAGCCTTAGCCCGTCTTTTCGTCGCTGTAAATGCTTTGGGTCTAACGGTAAACCAGAGAAAGACAGAAGCAATGAAATTCAGGAGGGGCGGCAGGATCACTGGCACTGACACCTTGCGATACGCCAGTGTACCGCTCGCGTACGTAAATAGGTTTCCATACCTAGGGCTACTGTTTTCTTATAACGGACGCAGCTTCACCGCACACATCGCCGAGAGGTGCAGGAAGGCAGTGACCGCCGTATGGGCAATAAAATCGCCGCAGTTATTGTCACTCGGAACCGCCTTGAGACTGTTCGATCTCAAAATAGCCCCGATTGCGTCGTATGGGATACGTGTCATTTGGGAAGACCTCACGGCGCAAAACCTCGAACAGCTTAACCGTGTTAAGGCCTCCTTTCTCAAGAGGGCTCTGGGATTACACATCTCGACCCGGAACCGCCTAGTATATCTCTTAGCAGACACACCGCTGTTCACCGAAGATCTGCGGCACCGCTTCGATCTGTCAACGACGACGGCTTTCAAGGACAACCTCGAATGCTGGGAGATAAAGTTCGCGGATATCGATGATAAATTCCTCGAAACTGGAGCTATGACACGTAACGAATGGAGAGGGGCGTATCGTTACAACCGTCACGTCGTAACCCGCTATGCCGTACACGGTTTTCATCATAAACTGTGTATTGTGCGGGACTTCCACGAACCAGATGAGCATTGCAGGTGCTCCAGATGCGAAGCACACTGTGGAAGATACCACGCCGCTTCCTGTGCTCTGGTCCCTTCCCTAGGTAGCCTGACTGACCCGATCTTAAAATATTCGCGATGAGCACTTTCTAGTCTATTTTCATATAGGAGAAAATTGGGTTGTAGCCATATAGTCCGTGTAGTATATACTTATATACCGGATGTCTTGTGGGCTCAAACCCCAATGTGACACGACCATGCCCAATGGTGCAATTTTAGCCGCTATTTTATACAGTGAAGATATATATATATATATATTTGTGTTTTGTGTTTATACTACCTGGCAAAGGTGAATAAATGTTTGAATAAATGGGCGAGGGCCAGCTCCGTTGAACGACCATGGCGGAAGCCATATTGCTGCGACGACAAAAAGTGAATGGACACATAATCCACCAGGCTTATAGGACGGTAGCTGCCCGGTAGAGTTTTATCGCCTTTTCTTTTATAGAGCGAAGTTACATACGAGGCCTTGAGGCGTGTGAGGAAGATCCCAGAGGTAAAGGAGAGATTCACAATTTTTGTCAGGGGTCCAACAATGAAAGGGGCCGCTAACTTTAGAAGTTTACCGGGTATTCCCATAGCCCCAGAGCTCCAGCTCGCTTTTTGTTTGATTAGGAGTGAGTACACTTCGGACTTAGACACTGGGCGAAAATTCAATGATTTGCCCTTGTGGTTCCATAGATCTGCAAGAATGGGCGCTAAATCGCCTTGTAGGCAGAGAGGCGCGGCAGTGACCGAACCAATAGTTGCAAAGTGCCGATTGAGCTCATCGGCAATTTCTTGTGGTTCCGTAACAGACCGATTAGGAGATACAGTCAGAGTGGGAGGCAGTTCTACTGAGCGGTTTTGTTTACCACATGTTTTATTGATTAAGTTCCAGAGATTTCTTGAGTCGCTGCGCAACGAATCGAACCGTGGCCTGTAAAAAGCAGTTCTAGCGGCGCGTAAGCCACAAAGATACCCCCTACGGCTCTCTTGATATAAAAGTTTACTCTCGGGAGAATTCATCTTTTTGTGCCTCCGATACATCTTATTGGCGTGCCGGCGGAGCCGTCGCAATCCAGGAGAAAATGGGAATGACCCTTTCGGCGCGCCGTCTCTGCGAGTTTTAGTGCGCAGTGGAAAAGAAGACTCGTAGAGGTTAAAAAGAATATCTCGAAAAGCCTCAAGAGCTAAGTCTATATATATATATATATATATATATATATATATATATATGCAGGCTCTGCCATAACCGTATGTACTTATTTTAAGGTTTGGTAGAACTCAGCAAAAAAAATTATTTTACCCAATGGAAGGAGGGGACTGAAACGGCTTGACGGTTCTGAACGTGAAAGCTTTAACGTAAACTATAACAACAATGGCTGTCGAAAAAGCGTAGTTACTCGGCAACTACGTAACGCAGCACCATCACTTTGATACGAAAATGATAGCCACTGATTTTGCCATTTTTCAATGAGAATTCCTTTTGTCTGAGAATGGTCTATTGGCCGTGAATGTTTGGTCATAATGGCCAAACTCTACGGTTATGCACGTGAGAACTTCAACGTAAATATAGCAGATATTCACCTTATTCTAGCCTGCGGAAAATTCTGCAAAATCATTCAGATTACGCAGATCTTTCCGCCGAACAAGCCGGTATCATCCGTTCCTTGCTGTTTTTTGCAAACGTAGATTTTGCACAACTATAAAAGAGACAGAAAGACAGAATAGCTATTTTTATTTTCATCCCCACTCCTAAACAAGACGTTTCCGCCTCCTCCTTTAAATACCTTAAAATAATTACATACGGTTATGGAAGATCCTGTGGTACTACATTGATACAAATAATACATTATATTATTATACGCGTTACGTTTATATATATAATATATATACGTAACGCGTATAATGCGTTTCCTATTATTTGTATTAATGTAGCATGGAACCAGTACGAGCTATCCAAGGGGAGCCAAGCCTCAGGCCTTCGCCAAAGAGCTTTTAGGGAAAGCCGTGCTCATGGCGAACCACTGTTGTGGCGCATTAACTGCCGCAACGGCTTGGTCCGTGTGTTGTCCACGTCCCTTTTCGAACATAGCCGAAAGTGCCTGCTAGAGCATATGAACTTTGTCACTGGAACTTCTAAGTTAGGACAATAGCTTAGTCTAACGCTCACGCCCACAGGCACACACCCGCGCAAATACGCGCGCTGAGCGCAAAACGCTATTCATTGAAACAGAAAACATTTTCTTTCTTTAGAGACACCAACAACTATACCTATATGCGAAAACAGCCTTTGCGTTACCCGTAGTGCTGTTGTTTTTGTTATGTTTGTTGTTGTCAGTATTGTTACTGTTAATGCTGTAATTAATATTATTGCCGATGTTGTTCTTACTACGGTGTCGTTGTTATTTGCCGCGGTGGTGATCACGGTTCCGGTTGTTGTTGCTGTTGTTGTCGTTGTTGTTGTTGTTGTTGTTGCTGTCGTCGTCGTCGTCGTCCTCGTCGTCACCGTTCTATCGTCGTTTCACAAGCAAACGCAACCAGCCGGGACAATGACAACCCGTTAGCCTTCGCTTTCGGTGCTCCGTGATCAGGGCAATTTGCAACGCATCTCAGTGCCGCCTCGTGTTTTCGAGCTAACTAGCTAACTAACGAACTAACTAACTAAGTGACCACCATTGAAGTCACCACTGCCACTCTGCCACCAGCGTGGCGAGCGGGCTTACAGATAGATACAGGGACGGCAAGCTGCTGGTTGTAGTTTGTACAGCACCGTATCGTCCCAGCGAGGCGGTCGTCGTTCCAGCATCGCGGTTGTCTGTTGGTCGCTTCGTTTTGGGCGGCTTCGTGGGTCGGTCTTGAGTGGGCTCGTCGTCTCTCAGGGGGTGTCCGTCTGCTGTTAGACACCCGACGGTCGTCCAACGCCAGGCGCTGGATATGGATAGAGGGAGGCAGACAGGGCTTAGCGGGACTACACACTCTGCCACTGAAGACAATGACTATTGTCAGATGAAAGCGAAAGAAGAAGAAGAAAAAGGAGGATAAGAAGAAGAGTAAGCAGAAAAATCAGCAGGAGGTAGTAGCAGCAGCTGCGGCCGCCCCAATCGCCGCCAATGTTGTCCTCCGAATGAAGTAAGATGCCCGACCGCATACACAGACACAACAAGACAAATGGTAGTAATGCACTAGCCCTATATATATAGAGAGAGAGCAGCTCGGTTGGCAGCAGCGAACAAGTCGAACAGGTCGAGCGACCCGGGTGCTGTGCGGGGGGCGAACTTGGGGCCGCCAATACTCGGGAGGGCGTTGGAGCACCTACTACAGCTGATGCTACTTCTGTTACCAAAGAACAGTTCCTCTTGCCGCGTTCTATTACCGATGCGGTCGGTTTCCGGCACTGGCGCCGTGCACGCTTACTTGCTCTTCCGCGCGTCCTAAGTCAGTGGCATTCTCTCTGGTGGCCCTACTGGACAACAGCAGTAGCAGCAGCGGCCGCAGCCTGTCTTCGGCTGGCTTTTCGATTTTGATTGCTATCGTTTTTATCCATGCCTAGCCGTGTTTCTTTTTTAAATTGTGCGCCAAACCACCCGGTTACGGACTGACCGTCGGCTGCGGCACAGGCGTTGAATATGGCGCCCTGATGATGATTCTTGACTATTGTAACGCCGGCCGCGCTCGCGCTTTTCCGCCATTTCTGGCCTGCTGGTTGCCGGAGATATTTGAGGGGGTCGCCAATTTTAGAACTCTTGTGTTCTTCGGCGCTTAGTGAGATGATCGCCTAGCCCCGCAAGCTCCCGTGATCCCTCCCTTAGTAGCTTTAGGCACGGGTTGGGGAAACCGCAGGAAGCCGACCGCAATATTGGGTGTTGTTGTTTTAATCGAATTACGTGTACATAAAGGTTTAACCGCGCAGTTCTCTAACCCGGTCTCACGTGCCGACAATGATAATAATAAGAGATGGTTGGTCTCTACATTGGACCCTTCGTAAAGGTGCACAAGTTTAAAGAGACCCAATTATCATGTTCCCACCGTTGATGACTAATAATAATAATAATAATATGCTGCTTCTCTCATAGAGTTCTCGGGCTCGCAGAGACGTTGTTAGAACCGCATATGCGTTCTGTTCTCCGCGCAACGAAGGACGAAGCTGAGCTGGCAGCTAGACAATCGAAAGGCCCTGGGAACAACACCCTACGCAGCATATACTTGACGGCTACAAGTGTCAAACGACCGCTCGCAAGATCTTAGATGACACCCAATCTTTGACAGAGAGAGCGGTATTTATTGCCGCCCTTGAGACCTTCAGCAGTGGCTTCCTAACTCGGGCACTTCCTTCACTGCAGCTGGGCACCATGCTGGACAACACCTCCTTCCGCATGGTGGCCGCCCTAAGAATAGGCGCTCCCATATGTGAGCCATACGAGTGCAGAGCGTGTGGAAAAACAGTCGATTGGGACGGGCTGCACCCTTTAAGCTGCTCTAAGAGCCCTGGTAGGACTCTCAGACACGCGGAAATCAACGCAATCCTAAAGAAGGCTTTTCGTACCTAGCACCCTAGAGCCCAGGCTGGGCTTCGAAGACGACAAAAGACCTGACGACGTCATCATTCTGCCATGGTCTAAGGGCAAATGCATGGTATGGGATGCCACGGTGTCATGTACAGTGGCTTCGCCATACTTGATGCACAGAGCCACCAGGTCAAGGTGGGTTGCCGAACATGCTGAGATCGCAGAAAAAACGCAAATACTCTGACCTGGAGAGAAGATATTATCACGTACCCGTCACTATGGAAATGATGGGCCCAATCAGCAAGAACACAAGTATCTTCCACAAAGACCTAGGTATCAAAATTAGTGCTAACACGGGTGACCAGCGCGAGGGCGAGTTTCTGCGTCAGCAACTCTCGCACGCAGTGTGTAAGGGAAACGCCGCCGCTATCATCGGCTGTATGGATTGAGGAGTTGGGGTGAGCCTAAGCGCACAATTGTAGGGAAACACCGAAAAATTGGAATAATAATAATAAATAGTGTACGTGAACCGGCATATTCATTCAAGCTCTTTACTCTACAGTCCGTCGGCAACACACACTTTTTCTCCGTTGCTGTTGTTGTCCCTACTTTTTTCCTACTTCTCTTTGGCTCTGTGCCACTTACACCGTGTTCCCGGCCACTGGCCCTAAGCATGAGCATCATAGAGAGTATGTGTATGTGTATGGATGTACGTAAGTAAGTACATGGTTTAATGCTTTGTGAAAAGGCGGCTCTGCCAGAACAGTGGAACAGCACCAGCCTGGCGAACAATGTCTTTGTTCTGCTGTTGGAATGCCCTTTCATCGAAACCACAAATCCCATTGAAAATTGGCTGACGACTCTTCCCTTTCCCACCTGATCACTCCGATTTCCGTTTTCGCACATGCACACCATCCCTACCGGAGCTCGCCGAGTAAAGCAGAGCTACTACTAATACTACTCACGTACTAGGTTTGCTGATGTGCGATTCCATTTGAGGCTGCTCTTGGAGAGACTTCTTTCTACAACGGCTGCTGCTGCTTCTATTGATGCTCCTCTTGGCGTCACTTTCGCGTTGTCCTGTGGCCATTATAGCGACCTTTACTATCTTGTGCGTCGGCCAGCACAAGCATCATCTACTGAAGATGTTCCCGCTGATGCTGTCTCTGTCAACGCGCTACGCCTCTACGCGTTGCTTTTGGTAAGTTTCCTTCCGTTTCTTTACTTTGTTGAATCGTCCGCAGTTTTGTAAGTGAGAATCGTCACCGTCTTTCGCGGGCTTTTTTTTCACCAAACCATATGTTGTTTGTCTGAGACTACGTTGGCGACGGCCCGTGTGCGTGTAGGTCTGAGTATCTGTGTGGCTGTGTGGGTTTGCGGAAGCCCGCCTACCTACTACTCCATGTACTTCACTCCGTTAGCTGTGTAAGCGAGCGTTCCGACCCGTGATGGCGCGTGGCTATGGCCGTTTGTGTCCGCCGTTTAGATCCTTCATCATCGTATCATCGCCTCTGTCATCATCATCATCATTATCATTACCATCACCATCATCAATAATATCATCACCACCATTGCCGGCTCTACATATGGCCACAGTAGTGAGCCAGAGTACCCGCTTGGATAGGCTCTCAGGCCCACTGGCCACCCGCTGAGCACGCCTTGTCGTGTGCATCGGTGGGCAAAAGCGGAAGAGAAGGCGGGAGGCATCTCGTATTCTCTCGTTCTCCTATCTTTCTC
This sequence comes from Dermanyssus gallinae, assembly GCA_003439945.1. Classification (NCBI taxonomy): domain Eukaryota; kingdom Metazoa; phylum Arthropoda; class Arachnida; order Mesostigmata; family Dermanyssidae; genus Dermanyssus; species Dermanyssus gallinae. The sequence continues at coordinate 42,743 of QVRM01005715.1, read as the reverse complement.
TCTCTAATAGATGTGGATGTTGGGGGGGAGATACAGGGGGTTTGCGGAGGGGTTGGGGGTTGGGTGGGGATAGGGGCGAAGCAGGGTAGGAAAGAGGAAGACGACAAAGGGAAATATCTCCGTCTGTACGACTGTCTTTACCGAGTGGAGCACCCACCGACCGATACGGCGGTCATTCAGGTCCTATCGTGTAGCAGCAGAAGCGATAAGTAGCAGCAACAGCGGGAGAAAGAGCTCGATGCGCTCACTGAACGCGCGCACGCTCGCAAAATCCGAACCTCAAGCTGAAGTAAGAGACACCGACAGCAGACGGCTGTAAAGGCCCGAAGCCCGAAGTGCTGGCGCGTTCCTGCAAGACAACCGCAATTGGATTCCGACAATGTCACAACGTCTTGGCGCCGCTCGTCGTCGTGGTCGCCGTTTGTTCTCCTCCACCCCCACCCTCCCCCCGCTCTCTCGCCATAGCTATAGCGCGCTCTCTCTCTCCCTCTTGCTTTCCTTCTACTTCGATTGAAGGGGAATCCCACTAGATTGGCGGTCCCCCACGCAAAGAGGAACGGATAGTTGGCTTGATATATAGATGGATGCCAAGAAGCTGCTCCGCTGCAGCTGCCGCAGCTGCTGCTGCTGTTGTTTTTGATGTCGTTGGGACTCGGGGTTAGCAAAGCGTGCCCGGTTGGCGTCGCCCGCCAAGGACCGCCCGCCATAGTGCAGAACCTCCACTCCAATTCTGAGTGGCGCTGTCCTCGCGCCTGTCTTGTGCGCTTCCTCCGCCTTCACCATACGCCTGTGGGACGGACGCATGATGATGCGCGGAGGACAAACCCTCACTTACTCACTCGTGCTGCAGATACACACGCTACCAGCGCAGCCGCACGAACCAGCCATCCCGGGTGTGGGTTTCCTTTGACAAATCTAATTTCCGCCCGAGCCATAGGTAAGAGAGCGTTTCAAATTTGTCCACTGAGCTGCCTGCTTGACTGGTGGTCGCTAAAGAGCACAGTCCCACGATGTGAAACGTGTCTCTTCAACGGAACACATTACATGTGCTCAATGGTTTGCGAATAGCTGCATCCTTTAGTATAAACAAACTATAACAGCTCCATAAGTGGCTGTTGTTGCAGCGTGTTTATTTTGAAATATTTATATGTATATCAATTAGTTAATATATCCATCAAGAGATAACTTTAACCTGTTAAAAGTATAGTACTTTGTAAACAGTATAAGGACACTACGATGGAGGAACAAAGTCGGCTTTGAATGCAATAACATCTCCGCAGTTGAATAACAATGGTTATGATGCTCCCTGGAATTCACCATACGCACACAGGGTAACATATGACTTAGCTACTCTTACCTAAATACCTCTATAGAGCATCTACAACAAGCCTTAAGTACAGAAACCAGGGTACTATTTGCTTAATACCTCGTTTGCTCAGTCAGGTCATGCATACTTACATTGTGAAATAAAACCAATTATTGTTTTGTGTTCTATGTTGCACGTTGTTTTTGAGCATAAATGCCAATGTTACAAAAAACATTTAAGAGTTGTTTGGGTATTACAACGGATGGAGTCCCGACAGACCTAAAACTCTAACCACTCAGCACGATTGCAAAATAATTTAGTATATAGTGTACCAAACATTCCAGTTTTAAATTTTTTATAATATAAAAACAAACTCTAGACTTCGATTCTAGCTCAAGGGCGGTTGGAGATTTGGACATTCGTTCAAATAAGTCTATTCACCATAAAGTGGTAATATAGTACAATCGTTTATATATGATTCTGTAGGCTAACCATATCGTTGATACTTGACTGTAGTGACGATATTTCGATAAACGCACAGTTGAGTATGTGAACAATTTCCTTTGAAGCGTACGAGGTGATGGCAACCATGTCATGTTGTTCGGCATATTATAGATCTGTTTCTAATTTATGACGATTTCTGATGACAAGTTTTGTGTACTGAACGGTATCGTGCCAAGTACTAAATCTTCTACTAATGTGCGTTACCATTAATTCTAGTGCAAGCATCGCCCATGCGTTCTTTGACAAGGCGATGCTGCGACAAGATCTGATATTGTAAAATCGCGGTGATCCCTCAGTTGTAATCACCGATCCCCTAGGTCAGATGATCCGCCTCGACTAAATCGCAGTACACTTGTTTTGGCGATTTTGTTTATCAGTTGACTTTCATGGCATCCATCTCTCTATAAAAACTCGGATTCGAAGTATTCAAAGAAGTGTGTCTTTTTTTAACGCAGTTCATACGCAATTTTGTCGGGACCCGCAGATTTATCATTTTCTTTAAATTTGATTACCTTGGCGACCTGCTCTTCTGTAAACGCTTGGTACTCATAGATATTTTCCCTCAGAGGCAGTGTGAGGTGTATGTATTTTATTGCCTTGCAATGTTTATCAAACTATGATTTGGACGTTGTGGGTTTGTGTAACGGGTTTAGTGTGCATTAGATGTGAAATATTCACCCGATAGCTCTTTCAGTGACACTGATATTGTCTGTTGATTGAATGAGTTGCTTGTAATAAAGAGGGGTTCAAGGAGCAGCTGGAGGTGTTTTAAGGGTGCATCGGGCTTGTCTCTTCGATGCAAATTCCACGTGACTTTATGTTTCGATGAGCTGAGGGGGTTGAATGGATCTCGCTGATTATTGATTGTGGCTGCTGTGCTGAGGTTAATACGACATCGACTGCACTTCTTCTATTCCAGCTGGCGTACGTAACCTAATTTTTCGTTGTTGTCAATTTGCAATCCAAGGAATTTAATATATATATATATATATATATATATATATATATATATATATATATATATATATATATATATATATATACATGTGTATATATATATAAACTGCGGTTTGTGCATTATCTTTAAATAAGGAACAGTTTAAGTCAGCAGCACCTCAGTGCGTCTCCAATATCATGTGTTATGCAAGCAAATTGTCAATCTGGTGCACTATCGACGCATACCAAATAATATTGTTTTAATTAAAGTACTATTTACCTTGTAGTGCATTGAGGGTGAGCGTTCTGTCGCTCTGACAACGATAGCTACACCATATTTCGATTGGTCCTCCCCTTGAGATTTAGTTGCAAGTCCATGATATATTTTGTATTGTGTGAACTGATTTATATTTACTGTGTTTTTACTGTCATTTTTAAAAAAACATAATATCTGTGTCAAGAAGGTCGGTTTGCCTGACCTATTATATACTAATTTTAGTGACTCAACGTTTTCTAACATGTATTTGTGTTGATTCTGTGTGTATATTTGCGGTGTTGCGAACTGCTTTAACGCCTCGTGTCTATCTCTCGTGCCATTTACTCTAAATAGTTTTTGTTGGCACACAAAGGGCGAGCATGTATCCTTTCCGACTACATTTCGACAACATACATAGAGTTCAGTTGTTCGTAAAATTTGCCGTCCGTTGTATTTATATAAAAGCTGTTGCAATAAGCCTGGATCATTCCTGAAACTCTATAACATCTCTGAACAATACCTCTAGTTCATCCCTTTACTCGTCACTTTAACGTATTACGTCGTTAATGTTGTGTATCCTCACATGTGTGTGATAAACTAAGACTCGTGCGTGTTCCTTTTGGTGTGAACATACCGCTGCTGCTTCGATGTCGTTTTGGCCCCTCTGTCCTCGGAGTCCCGCTATTGAGGCTCGCGTGCGAATTTTGCTGAGTATTGCCTCTGGACGTTTGCAATATTTGCTGGTTAGCTATTGCATGCCCGGAATGTAGACTTTTTTCTGGCAAGCAAATGCAAACGCAAGGCCGGCTACAAGGAGAAAACTGGAAAGAAGTGTTGAGAAGGTACTGAACATCTACTTTTGCACTATTCAAGTATGTATGAATGTATTATAACTTAATTAAAAATAAAAAAATCAGCAATATTGTATACGGGTAATACGGAAGCGACGCTATAAATAGGGCCCACTATATGGAATTATCGGACGGTGCAGAATATCTGGGGAATTCTACAGTTCTTCACTGCTTATATTCAATATAATTTATAAGATGTTTGTACTTAATTGTTTTTGTTATTTAAAGGATCCTCTAATGATTTATGTCGTTCCCGAATAACTACTAATTTAATCATCTAATATTATGCAACCATAACATTAAATAATATATATTACGAGTAAGAATTAAAAAATATCTAAAGACATCTTGAATTAAATTAAAAAACATGTAACGACTGCATGCGCCCAGATGTTATTTGCTCGCATTAACCGTTCAAACATAGTTTTAACATCAAGCCTTACTAATGTACTTTAGTGAGTGTCAAAAGCCATGAAGATTGAATGTAAAACGAAATAGGTTGCGGGTGACACTGGGCCTTACGAACTACAGGCCAAGAGCGACAACATTTGCCAGAGATAACACGGTCGGACTCTAGAGACTTCTTTATTGAGTCGTAAACGCTGACTCTCTCATTTAGGGGTCGTAAACGATAACGTTTAGCGGAGCTTCAAACCAACCAAGTCAAAATCATTATAAGGGCTAACGTAGCGGGCTGTCTTTTTTTACAACAGTGAATGAACAGTGCTGGCGATGTTCACAAGGTCAACAGCGGCGGGTAATAGCAACAACAATATCAACAACACCCCTCCCCCCCCCCCCCAAACAACAACAGCAACAACAAAAACTGCAGTAAATCCACAACGACAACAGTAGCAACAACAGCGATAATAACAACAACGACAACAGGTAGCAATAGCGGTAACGGTAGCAGAGATGACTGACGTCTAAGCTGAAGCAGAAAGACGAGAAGAGAATATTTTGAAGTGGTTGAGCTCGTCGAAGCTCCACCCTTATGGGGTTGCCGGCCGGCCGGCCGCCTCGCCTACAGCTCGGCGGTACACGACAGACACGCGCAACGCAGATGCTTTAAGCAGCTAGTTATAATCAACTAACTGGTGGTCTGCTATCAGCAAGCCGTTCGATCCGCCCCAGTGGACACGATAACGAATAAACAAGCTTGTGGTTTATTTGGCCAGCTAACTACCCCGAGCACCATGCAGGCCTTGTCGAGCACGGGTATCCACTGGGCCATAGCGGTCTCATACTGTCTCCTGGCAAGGCAAGGTGTCTCTATATCGTCTAGGATACAAACGGCGTTATGACGTCTAATAGTTCTGCCATATAAAGTCGACAAGCGCCTGCCAGTGCGCCGGGCCAAAGACGTGCAAGTCGCCGATGGCCACGTGTCTCCAGTCGACAATAGGAAGCTGTTGTACTTATATATATATATATATATATATATATATATATATATATGTGTGTGTGTGTGAAATGATATGTATGAATTACTACAAGTATGTTTATTCTACTTGTCTAAATTTATTAAGTGGTTAATGTTTACCCATTGCAAACTCTGTGCGGCAGCATGAGGTCTATTGCCAATTGCTGGAATTGGTGACTCTGAAATTTGTAAAATAAAGTAACAGTAAACTTAACTACTAAAGGCATCAACGAGAAGACAGTCGAAACCACGTAAAGGTCATAATATTCGTATGGGCGTCTTTGCAATCGTTACAAGGCAATAGAACATCTTGCCAATCTGCCAAGATCTCCTATTTCTTCTCGATGTCAAACGTTTTATCATTTGCTGCGTCGACGACGACTAAACCCTGCAACCTTGAACGCGACCCGAGACAGCTATCTTACTTACTCTAGTGCATAGCACGACCGCCATATCAAAATGATCAAATATTGACGGCCAATAAACTGTTCCGGTATGAGTTGTCATTTGCCAAACGTCACTCTACGGAGAGTCTGCTGTGAGACTTGATGGGTGGGTGAGAGCGCGAATTCGAGTGGATTTTGCTCGACTTGCGCACCCCGCACCCGTTGATCTTTTCTGGTCCAGTCGTCCTGACATTTATTCGCTTTAAAGTCGAATGTGAAGACCACAGATGGCCTTTAGATGTGTATGTATGTGGGTGTGTATGTCTGTGTGTACTAGTGCTTTTGAGTCTGCGTCTATCTGTGCGTGTGAGTATAAGCATACCCGAGCGTGCGAGGGGTCCTTAAACGTGGATACGTCCGCTACTCAGATCGCGCACACGGCCTGGTGGCGTGAGTCAACTCCTTGACCTCCCAGTCCCGAACCGCCGCCATAAACGTTTTGCTTCATTTTCCATGCATAGAGTTCTACCCACCTAGTTAGAGAGGGCGGTTGATTGACATTGCCGCTGCCTGCCATCATCGTCATCGCCGGGGCTGAAACGATAGCCAAATTGGCTCGATTTTGCGCGCTGCTTTGTCTAGTTAGTGTATGAACTCCAATGACCACTTCAGACCCACCCTCCCACAGTTCGTTTTTATAAAGGAATCTCTCTCTCTCTGTGTTTCACATTACCTTTCTCTATGTCTACCTGTAGTAAACTCTTTGTATCTATATGTATCTATCTCTCTACCTTTCGTTCTCTATCATGCTTCCCGCCCCAATTGTCTTCTCGCGAAAGTCGTTTCAAGCGGTGTACAGCTGTCTCTTTCCATCCAGTGATCCATTCCATCCGATCAGCCCAGCCGCAGGTTAGATCGTTTGGCCAACCAGCGTAAACGGTTGATCATCGCTTTGAGAACTGAGAGAGGGAGTCAAAGTAACAACGTTCCGAGTAGTTAGAGTCTGTTCCCCTGTGTTGTATTTGGGCTTCTTTTGCTTCGTACCTGGCGATCGCATCGAAGAAAGACGGTGCCAGCCGCTTGGTGGCCATGCCTGTGCCGCCAAGGCGGCGCAGATCGGCCCGATGGTGCAGACTCCGCGCCATCGAACTCGACCACGTGGCTATTTATTTTTGAGCCGAACTTGAGCGGCGGATCATCACGGCAGGGACTGCGACAGTATCTGATGTCTCTTCCCCGTGCCTTTGCTGTCGAAGTGTTTTCAGGGCGGGATGAGAAAATAAACGGGTTCGCCGTTCAGGGGCCCGGGTGGGGGAAGGGGTGCGGGGAGACGTCGTCGTTGTTATCGGGGGCTGTTGTCGTAGTCCTCGACTGTCTAGGACGAGAGGAAAGAAATAGCCGAAGCCAAAGCAAAGGCAGCGGCAGCAACCCATTCGACCAACAACTCCGCCCAGTTCTTAACGAGCTGCGATTAGTTCGCGGCATAGTCCGATGACGACCTGCGCTGCTCGGGCTTTGTTCTCTCGACGGCAAACGAGACCAGGTACGGCCAGGTTGACCGCGGAAGGGGCTGGCCCGGGGGGCAAAGCGACCAGCCCTTGGACAACAGAACCGAAACCTTTGCTGGGTATGCCACCATCACTATCTGCAGTGAGATTACTAGTCCAGCCCTATAGCCAAAGGGTAGCAGCTACTAGCGAAAAGTCGAAGAAGAACCCCACGAAACGTTTTTACTCTACGCCACTCAGCGTCGCGAAAACATGATCGCGCAGCTTAATGGGCTCGTGACCGATCAATGATCGCGCCCGGCAAATTCAGGGTCACTTGCAGCCGTCGTAATATTCTCATTGTTGAGGCTCTAGTCATAGTTGTGGTCGTCGTTCTTCGTGTTGTTGGTGGTGGTGTTATTACTGCTGCAGGTATTTTTTCTTTTGTTAGTAGCTTTGTTATTACCGGCGATGTCGTTGTTGTTATTGCTGCTCCTGCGCCTTCGATGGAGACTTATCGGCCATACTTGATGAAGACAAAACTTTATATATATATATTCGCTTGAAGGTCTTAAAGTCTATCACAACAGCCTTAGTGAGAATAGGTGACGATAGGTCCTATTTGAGCCGCACAAGTATCCACGGCACGCCACGGTAACCCTTATGGTCACTCAGTACACGCAGCTTCGGGGACACTGCTCTCCCCCCGCCCCCCCAGGTGAGGTCCCCTGAGCCAACGACATCCACATATGTCGTCTTTCGGACAAAAACGGCATTGATTAGCAGACGACGAAGAAAATAAAAGCAACGACATCAATCTACTTAATGGTGGGCGTGTTTAGCTTGATAGCGCGCGATCAATTTCATAGCAGTGACTATTAACCGGAAGGGGAGAATCTTGGCTAGGTCGACGATATGATGGCTCGAACGAAGCAAACGGGAGGCTTGTTGAACTTATTTTGAGGTAGCTAAAGTCGGCCGTTTCTATGCCGACATATAAAGCTTGATAATGTGCCATAAGATTATCATACACCTAGAAAAAATAATCTTAGTGCCCCTATGGCACATGCCGGACGCAAACATCTCAATTTAGGCGCAAACATTTTGGAATCGTAAAGCTACCCTATTTCTGTAAAGCCACGGCGCTTGATGTGTAAAACTTCACTAAGCACATTACATGAAATCCAAACGTCATGGGGTTCGCAGGAAGGATGCAACAACTTGACTCACCCACATCCCGATCCCGCGGAGGCGCGCACTGTAGAACCTTGGGAGCGGCGGTGCGCCAAAACATAACTTAGAAGTCCCGACTCTAAGTTCCATGCATGACTGTGAGGTTTTGTATAACCATCTTATCGGATCCCTCTCATATTCTCTCACTTAGCTAGACATGCGTATGATTCCCGGCAACGGTGTGTATTTATGGTCCCTAAGCAATGTAATTCTTGCCAGATGTATTCTGTGGGCCAAAAACGAGGTCGGCAATAGTGGCCAGTTACGTCAGACTAAGCTCGACACAACCTATTAATACAACCTCCCGTTTGCCAATGTAACGTTCTCACTAATTCTAGTTTATTCTAAACAATTGCTGAGCTCCTTCTCAAAAAGCTTATCATTCCGATATGCAATTATAAAGTTTCACAGCTGCTAATTACAAAACAATATCTAAAAAACGTCAAGCGCTACTGCGAGAAATGCAGCTTATGTCCAGTAGAACGAAGAATATTGTAATAACGCAAACCGTTGGTGCCCGTGTTTTGTGTCCGTTGTGGGGTCACAGAGTAAGGTTTTGTGAACAGAGACAGTTTTTATTGAAGATTCACACCACCTTCCAAACAGCGGAGCTCTCGACAGTAAGTTATCGGTATAATGCCATGTGTATGTTGTAGTAAATATGTAGTATAAAGAAAGAGAAGACATGCAAAAACAACATATTTACTAACCAGCCTGAATTTTGTTATTCATTACATTTGAATTAACTTTAAAACATGACCACGACAATGAAACGATACGTCCCATTTTCAACCCTATAAAGCAGTAAACTGAAAAAGCATTCGGATAGAAGATATCAACATAGTCACTTCCGTTCTATTAGTAAGTGTCTCATATTGAACACATAACCAAGTAGAAAAGTGTTTCTTCTTAGCCAGCCAGTGACACTGTTCAGTGAAAGAGCTAACAACAAGTTCTGAAACATTGATACAGTGCCAGAAAGATTCGCGAGAGAAAACTTGGCTTGAGTCCGCTTTGCTTGTGCTTCACAAAGTCTACCAACAGTTTAAGTCCACGGGCAGCTTCTATTGAAGGGAGGGACTCGAACTACAACTGATCATGACTGACGACACCGCTGCCGTTTTGAAGTAAATGTTTTGCGAGATCGCCGATTTACTACTACCACTATCCAGTTAGGCGAACAACTCACCGAGTAGGCCCATTGTTAGTGCGCGTACGCTGATGGGAAACATTGCATGATATAAATGTTAGGCCCTACAGGCCCGCCGTACATCACCGTACACAATTGACGACAGCCCACCGACAAACACGATATCGATTTGCGCGAGATCACAAAAGTTGACAAACCATTGATCATTTGCAGGCAACTCTCGGATGAGACCAGAACCAAAGTTTCGCTATGGCTAAGATTGACGGAAGGAGTGTATCGGCAACAAGGAGAGCGATGTGCGTTACCAAGGAATGTGGAGCGGGCCAGTCATAGCGGCAGTTCAATCATGTTTTGGGGTGCGTTTCCTTAGGTAGGCGAACCGAACCCCACTAGTCACCGAGGATGTCCTTCAAGCCAATACTCCTCGTTCTCATGGGAAAAAAAAAGCTTTAACTGCCTAGCGGTGTGTTGATAAGATTCGGACACCCCAGGCCATGCCTTATGCATGACCTGTTGGTGTCAACTTCATCTCTGTGCATAAGAATGCTAAGCCGCACACAGCTGCACTTGTTCGGGCAGGGTTTTCGCACAAGCTTAGGATATAAGCTTAATGAAGTGGCCAGCATGTTTTTCCTACTTGAAGTCCATCGAAAACATGTGGTAGATGCCGAAACAACGAGTTAGAGTCAGACTTCCAGCTCCGACAACATTTTCGTAGCTCATGACTGCTATGCGCAGAGAGTTAAATAATACAACATAGTGATGTATTGATCAGCTGACTACATGAACGCCAAATTACATGGAGGCAATCACGGAACGTGGTGGTAGTACACACTGTTAAATTACATTAATTTCAGTTCACCCATACATTACTTTTTACTTAAACGTTTTAAAACAAAACTCAATTCTAACGTGACACAACTGTGGGTACAAAATATGCAAAACCTCAAATGTTATGGATGATGCAATTCAGTTTACTTTGGTACTCAAAGCTTATATGCATATATATATTATATGCCATGTGTAGAGTTTCGGGGGAGCCTTTGTTTAAGCGAATTAGTGGATTTCTATGTGCTATTTACGGGAGTGAACAAGCCGTTCTTGGCGGTTAAGTACAACGACTGATTAGTCCGTTTATTTCATATATCATACATTCGTAGCAGACGGCCGTTAGCGGGAGCAGCGTGTTTGAATTTCTGCCTCCCTCTCCTCATAGAGCACGACGTCAATGAGAGAAGCTTCTGAGAGAGTACGAGCTCCGCTGCCGCAGTGTAGGTCTAACAGGCTCAGAATATTTGTACTATTCAAAGAATATCTGACAGTCCACCTCAAACAGGTTGACAAGCCTGTTTCCATGGTAACTGGATTTCTGGTGAGCGAATTAAATATCACTGTAGTCAGTTTGCATATAATCGTTCGAAACTCCTCGAACGTAATCAAGCTTCGGCCGAGAGTTTTCGCAAGGGTCGACTTGACGGGCCCAGCGAGGTATTTTAAACTTTAGCAGTGCAGCAATCTCGTTCGTCCACCTCGTGAACTGAGTCGCCCTATCGGAGTCCACGGGCTGATCCCATGCTTCAGAATTTGTTGCGGAGCTGCACAGTATATCGTCGTAATTCAGCGAGTCAGGATCTACGTGCTTCAAATGCCTCCGGATGGTACCCGCGAGGAGAAAATCGCTCGGAACGGCACCCCAGGTCACACGTTTCATCTGGAAGCATCTGACTTTCTCGTCGTGAAGTACTCGCCAGAGATACCGGAATAGACGACGATCGTTGTTAGTGAGGTTTATTCGCATGTATGCCTTGGTGATATCGGCAGAGATTGCGACGCGATGCAGGCGCAAGTTGATTAAGAGCTTGACTATTTCCGGGTTAAGGTTCGGTTCCACGAAGAGGTGGTGGTTTCGTGACGTCTTCCCTTGCGCTGATGATAAGCGGTCGAAGACAGTCCGGACCTTTGAGGTAGTCCCCGATGTCGTTATCACCTGGTGATGAGGCATGAAGAAAGAATCGTCGCGATTGTCTTCGGCCTCAAGGTCAACGCCGAACAACTCCTGAGCATGTCCCTCGCGTACAAAGGCCATCACCTCATCGTCATATCGCTTGTATGTCTCAGGATCGCGGCGAAGGGATCGAAGTTTACCTTTCAGGCGGGCGAGAGCTGTGCTTTTGTCGTTCCATAGTTGCGATATGTCGTCTTTGCGTGGTAGCGAGACGGTGTACTCTTTGCCATCGTAAGGCACACTCTCTTCGAATTGGCGAACGGCGGCTGCGTCGCCAGATGAGAGACCCGGTGGCTCGTGATGAGAGTCCCGGTGACGCTTGATATCGCGCGCGGGTTTCGATAGCGCGGCCGCGCAGCAGTGAGTCATGACGTTCGCTACATCAGCTTTAATGCTGGCCGACGTTGTTGGCCCACCAATAATCCATCCCAACCGTGTCTGTTTCGCAACAAGACCATCAGTGACACGTTTTTCGTGACCAAGAAACGCCAGTTTGTAAAACTGATCAATTCCAACTAGTACGGCAGGAGGTGAAGCCGGCTGCTCGCCAAGGAGCGATCGGTCCGCAAGGGGATGGTCTGCTGAGAATCTCTTGATCGCCTCGAGTACATCCGGTGTGCAATCATTTGTCGGGTTTACGGCAAAGTCATGCTTGTACGCAAATATGTCGACGCGAGTGTCGTCATACGTACTCTGCAGCGTGAGTTTATAGCGAGCCGATGATATCTTGTGAGTACTGGCAAACGCTTGGATGTTGAGGTTGGCATGCTGAACTGGCTGAGCGTCTGGTAAGTGTTTGAGCGCGTCTGGGGTGACAAAGGTCAAACTACTTCCCAGATCCATGAAGACGCGCACCGGAATGCAATCTCCTGCGTTCGTCAGGAACGCAGTTGCCATGTACACCAGAGAATGTTCGTTAGCGCCGCGCTTGTGAAGATCACTCGCAGCAGCGACTGGATGACTACTGCTGCTAGTTGGGTTGTGCATCGAGGTATAATGCTCTCTCGAGTTACACACTCGGCAGCCAACTTTGGGTCCAGCACACTGTGACAGCTTGACGTGCCCATGACGGAAACACACCCAAATTCGTGAAAATAGCTAACAATATCCACACAGGATAAACAAAGGACTCGAATCCTGGTCACGGCACCAATGTAGAGTTTCGGGGGAGCCTTTGTTTAAGCGAATTAGTGGATTTCTATGTGCTATTTACGGGAGTGAACAAGCCGTTCTTGGCGGTTAAGTACAACGACTGATTAGTCCGTTTATTTCATATATCATACATTCGTAGCAGACGGCCGTTAGCGGGAGCAGCGTGTTTGAATTTCTGCCTCCCTCTCCGCATAGAGCACGACGTCAATGAGAGAAGCTTCTGAGAGAGTACGAGCTCCGCTGCCGCAGTGTAGGTCTAACAGGCTCAGAATATTTGTACTATTCAAAGAATATCTGACACCATGTTCCATTATATATTATATTCTATTATATATTATATTTTGTTCTATATTATATTATGTTTAATTATATACTATATGCTATATTACGCACTATATTCACAATAAATACAGTTGTGCCTTCGACCTTCCTAATTGTGCGTATAGACCTGCCTGTTAAAGCCAGTACGGCTACTACATGGAGACTTGGTTAGAGTACTACATTAAAATTGAGATATAGATAAGGATCCTCTTAACAAGAGATGGATCAATTTTAGTTCACATAGAACTTTAGGTATTCTAACCTTGGTTAGCGATCGATATGTATATTTAATAGATGCGTTTGCAGATAGGACTGATGATGTATCCGTAATTTATGTACTTGCTGCTCATGGGTTCCCCACTTGAAGCAACAGCCTCAATTTTAATAACATGAAAAATCCGTACACGGGCAATTGCCTTACGGAAAATCTTTTAAAAAAAATTTACTTCTGAAAGACGATCTTGATGGGTCCGTTCGATATATATATATATATATATATATATATATATATATATATATATATATATATATATATATATATATATTTATATATATATATATATAGTGACATATGGTAGTGCAAAAGACAGGCTGCAATAATGGGCACCAGCGTGGAACGCAGAAGAAAACATTAAGGCGATTATATAAATATGCATATAAATTAACGAGATGGGCGGCAAATTTAACGTTACAGAAGTTGCGGTTTGATTCCGGTGCGACACATCATACGTTTGCTATAGGCTCTCTCTCTTAAGATTTGTGGATTATGTTTGAAATAATAATATAATTTAAGAAAAAAATGTGTTTGAAATTATGATATAATCTAAAAAAAATACATTTCAATAAATAATAAATACATATTGGCGTACATGTGCACGTGTATATTAACTGCCAACGCCTTGAACTTTTAAAGTCTAGTGCTTCATATCGTACTACGGTGCGTGCTCAAATGGCAAAACACCCGCGTTTGGCTCTTGTTCGATTTCTTCTCTGAAGAATCTGTTTATCAAGTGCATCATGATCATCATAATCACGATATTCATCATCGTCATTATCACCAGCAGCAGCATGATCGTCGCCGTGCCCAGCATCTATCTGTATATCAAAGCTTTGTCGACCTGTACCCCCTCAATGTTCTTTGTCTATCTCTCTTCCCTTGCGCCGACTTTTCTCGCCACCACCGCCGTCGCCGCAAACGCACTCAGGTTTTGACTGGCAATCGGATTTGCCATCAATTGCATGTGTCGGGCAAGCTTGCCCGTCAAACAGCAGCAGCAGCAGCAGAAGTCGTAGTAGCAGCCGTCGTCGTCGTCGTCATGGACTAGAGTTTGACATCATATCCCCTCCCCCCCTCCCCCCCGTCCCTCCCCCTCATCGTTTGCTATTCCCCACTGACTACTCGATATCTCCTCCACTTCACTTTTCCTTGTCTATGGCTGCTGTATGCTATGCTCGTGCCGCTATATTGTTGCTGTTGCTGCTGCTGCTGCTGGTGCTGCTTCGGGCGGCACACCATGGCACGCCAGCCCGTCACCCGCTAGTCGCTAGTCAAGCACCATCATCAAAATGGCCCGGATGGATTGTCTTTCTCTTCTTCTTGTTTTTCCTCTTCTACACGGCGGTGGCGGCGGCGGACGAGCTGGAGAAGTCCTAGATCCCCTCCGCCCGCCCGCCCGTCCGCCACTACCCCCGACTAGAGAGCAGCGACTATAGACTCAGTCGGGGATGGACAGACAGACAGATCGACCAAGCGCGCGCGCTCAAACTACGCACCGCTCGTCTGCCCGTTCGCCACCTGCCCGCTGAAACCCAATCCCAATGGCTCGGACACCCATCGTCGTCTTTGACTGGCCCGCTGCATCCGATTAGAACTCGGCGACCGAGCCTTCAGTATAGACACTTTATATATATATATATATAAACGTGAGTGTATGTGTGTGCGTATGTGCGATTAGAAGAGCCTATATAGAGGGGTTCCTACTTAAAGGTAAGCAACGTGCTGCCGCTGCCTGCTTGCCTGTCTGCCTGTCGTTTTCCATGCGCCATGTAGAGCCATGACCATTGCGGCAGAGGCCGCTTATCTCCTTATGTCTGCCTTATCGTCTCTGATAATGCGCGCCGATGCATCGGCACCAGATGGCGCTGTCGTCGCTCGATCGCTCCCGTGACCGCCTCGTGGCAAAGTGGGTGCGACCTCAGCTTCCCCCGATTATTTGGAAAATCTTTCCCTTTAGATCGACTGACTTCTTCATGACGTCGCCAGTCGATCATCTAGCTAGGTGACTCACGAAGTCGCGTGGTCACTATGTTGATGCTGTTGCTGTTGTTGTTGTTCCGACATGAACAAATGACTATCAGCCGACGGAAGAGAAGCTCTCAGGTGAGGCGCAGGAAAGGGGATAGGTGCGGTTGAACAAACTCGAGCACTCACACTAAAGACAAGTCGTTCTTGTCGTTGTTGTTGTCGGCATCGTCGTCTTCGCCGAACAGAGATTGGCTGATGCTGATCGAGATGTTATCAATTGATGGACCTGCGGTTGATGATTACTCGAAGTTTAGCGGTGCTGCCGAAGTATTCATGCTTAGGCGGCACGCACTAGCAGCTAAAGAGTCACTTGGTTATTATGCGTTCCTGCAAACGACGAAGACGACGACGATGATGTCGACAGCAACCACAGCAACAATAACAACAACAACAGCGACCTAATCGCTACAAGAGAAAAGCGGCCTAAAGAAATGACGTCGTGTCTATCTTTACTCGTCGCTCGCTGGAGAAGAGGACAGGAACGGAAGGCAAAACACCCGATTCTGCAGCTTCTAGCAAATCGTTCGTAGACAGGGGATTAGTCACACATATCGAGGGGAATATGGACGTCGCCGATAAGCAGCCGCAAATCGAGGTAGTGTGCAAGATGGAAGACTCTGCATTTGAATCGTTCTTGCGTCCGCGGATGCTAGTTGCCTGTTTGTGGCAAAAAAGCATAGCCACTTGATGTGTCCCAATAAACGGTGTCCTTTATTGCCAGTTGTTGCTGTAGTAAGCGTGTTCGAGATTAAATATAGAAGAGAACAGGTGGACAGTTATAGGCATTTTGGTCGTTGCCATTGGCTCGCCCGGCTACCTTTTCCCGGTGTGCCTTTTTATACAGCTTCCAGCAAATCACAATTACTATCAGATAAAAGAGAAACATTAAACCAAAAAACCTGCGCGGCTACTCCTAAACAAATCGTTAGAATGGCAAGGCGTAATTCATGAAGAAATTTTTACTCTAGTCTACACACTGATCGTACGAACTAAGCATAGGGCTTTCTATTCGGCAAACAGTTAATAGTAAACAGACTACTCTAAATAGTCTACAAATATATGTCCTACAAACGCATTCAGAGAGGATGAAACATCCCACAGGACATACAAAAACGCTCTTTGATACGGCATATATTTTATTGCGTTAGTGCACCATGTATGCCCCTATATTTTGTTAGTTTCATACTTTCCATAACATTTGCATAAACTTAACTGCATGTTTACCCGATGTTGTGAGTCGATAAAACAATAAATTTAAACTTATACTTAAAACAACTTAAACTTGCTCTAAACATAGAAAACGACACACTGTGTGGTGCATTTGTGCAGGAGATGCAGCAGAAGCGTGACAGGTTGTGACATAAAAGTTGCGTGTCAGGTGCTGGACTTTGCCTCAATCCGCGCCAGCAACAATAGATAAGCGACGTCATGATTGCTTGCTGCAGCTGGTGATCGGGCCCCGTCTGACACGCTCAATAGACTTCATCATAAAGTGAGGCAAGATCTTGTTATTGTGGTCGCCTGAGCAATATGTCGTGGCTTCTCCGACCGCCCCCCCTTTAGCCGCTCGAATATGGGCCTGTAAAAAGAACGCGAACAGTGCGTCAACTTTCATTCAAAAGGGACTTTAATATTTCCCATCCCCAACGGAATTCCCTCTCCTAAACGAAACGAAAAAGCTTCAGGGTTTCTTGACAAAAAATTGAAAAGGAAACTAGAGGAACTCTGACTCCGCACAGGGATTACGGTTCGTAAAGTGCGATTTAGTTCAAAATTGAAGCAGTTGGTAGCGTAGTTACATATAGGACCATAGAGTCAGCCTGCCGGCCGTCAGAAGACGGGGAAGTACACAGTCTAAGGATGACGAAGGTCTGCGCTGGCTGGCTGGCAATCGAGCCTAGAACGATATGGGAAGAATCAAACCTGGCAACTATGTAGAAATTGTAGAGGTAACAGTGTTTGTAGTAGTCATCTTAGTTGTAGAAGAGCTATAAAAGGACCTGCAGTAGTAGTAGTAGTCTAATAGTAGAAACGGAAACAGTAAGAGCATGCTTTGGTCACTCGGGAATATTGTTAGCCTCCTTACTGTGGTATCCACATGCTAGACGTCTGCATCTATCTAGGGTTGGAAATCGACCTATTCGCGATATATAGCGTCGTTATAGCAACCGGGATTTTGCGACGAGAGGCGCAGATGACACACGACTGCGTGTCTACTGGCACGTTACGGCGGGCATAGGGATGCATGGCCGCAGGACGCAGTACATCGATCTGTACGAGTGCCGTCGTCGTCGTCGTCATCATCGTCATCATCATCATCTTCCCTCGCGTGTACCACACGCCTGAGCGAGGGAATCTAGCAGAAACAGCGACGTCAAGAAGTGCAACCTTAGGTTGCCTACAACGATGCGATATGATGGCGCGAGTGGCTCTGCGACCGGGCGAGTCCGAAGTCAACGGCCATCGTGGAACGAAGAAAGGTTCAGATCATGTAGTTGGCAAAATCTACCCACTTCTAACGCTTCGTACGCTACGAGTCGGGTGACTCAAAAATAGATGAGTCGGTTTCTTCGATTTCGTCGCCCCCGTCTTCACCGAAACTCCTCCGAAGCTTATCGTAGTGCACGCATGTCGAGGCCTTTGCTTCGACAAATATCTTGCGGTATTGGGCAAGGATTGAGTGAAAGCAATATGAGCACAGAAGCCTCGGGATATTGCTTAAATCTCCTCGAGTGTATTGGTTGCAAGGGTCTTCGTTGGCAGCATCGTGATGGCAGTATGAGAGTAATGTCATAGACCGACCCCGCATCACAAATGTCACAGAGTAAAACCTTTAAAAAAGCGAAGAAAAAAAAACGAAAACATACACGAGTTATGGGCCGACCAAAATAATGCAATATTAAAGTCACCCTAACAAATATATATATATATATATATATATATATATATATATATATATACATACATATAATGGAAGTAAACTTGACACGCATCACTTAAAAACCTGCCGTAGGTACGTATCACTTAATTTGCATTACGGCTTACGCCTTTTACTTTGGAATAGTATAAAGCGGTGCATTCTAGAACCATCTGCTAATAGCACAAGGCATGGATTGAATTTTTGTTTACTA
Source organism: Dermanyssus gallinae (assembly GCA_003439945.1). Classification (NCBI taxonomy): domain Eukaryota; kingdom Metazoa; phylum Arthropoda; class Arachnida; order Mesostigmata; family Dermanyssidae; genus Dermanyssus; species Dermanyssus gallinae. The sequence continues at coordinate 24,297 of QVRM01005715.1, read as the reverse complement.
TAAATCACAATCAGATCTGTGTTTCGTAGTCACCACTGCCATGGATTTTCCAACTACAATCCTAATTATTGTCACGAGCTTCTAAATGTCGATTTATACGTTTACCGGAACATTAAATGATTTAGCAAGAACTTCAAAATGGCGTTAAAAAATCAGAGAGATAGCAAAACTCTTCTCTACCTTTCCGAAGTAAACACATCAAATATATTTGGATTTTGGTTGTAGCTATTTTAAAGCAATGCAAGGAGTGCACAGGCGTTATGTTAAGAGTTTGAAAGTCTCTTAAAGGAGACCCGTAGACACATTCTATCTGTCAAATCACATACGAATTGTAATGGTGATATATATATATATATATATATATATATATATTATTATGGTTTATTAACACCCAGGTTGGGTAAAATTATAAACATATATGTACATCAGACAGAACTAGTGCTTTCTTCACGTCATTGGGTCTTCTCTCATCTTGCTAGTTCAGCTATTGACTGAACTGCTGGACATGCTGCGGCGTGGTATCTATCGCACTGGGCAGAGCACCTCGTGCACCTGCAACACTCCTGAGGAATGTGGAAATATTCTGTGCTACATAACACGTGATGAAACCCGTGGGCTGCAAACGCCGTAGTTAAATGTCTGCTCTTGTATCCGGCTGCTCGCCAGGCCGTGCTTGTCATCGCTACCGTTTTATATATTCCTAAATCGATTTCCTTTAATTTGTCCGTCCACTTCAAAGTATAGGCCTCAAATGCTTTCGTTCTAGGTAAACCCCATCGAAGTTGTAATTCCTGTGTCATTAAAGACCCCCCCTCTAAGATATGAACTATTCTGTTCCTACAAGAATTGGCTAACCTCAAAACCCGTTTCATAAAGAAAAATCTGGGTCTATCTAGTAACTGCAGATCTGCTGCTCCCAGTTTTTCCCATATAAGTGATATACCGAATGTTGCTATTGGTTCTATTTTAATTTTAAAAAGGGCGGACGCGGTATGTATTGACAACATTTGCGGGTTCTTAATTGCTGCTGCTGCTGCTCGAATTGCGTTTCCCACTCTGCTTTTTATATGCCTTCGGAAACTGCTTCCATTCGACGTTATATTGACTCCCAGATAAGTAAATTTATTTACGAAATGTACCTCATTGCCTCTGGCTTGAAGAATGTCGTCTTTTGCTAATCGACCCCCTCGTCGAAACATAACTGCTACTGTCTTTTGCCAGTTTATGCTGAGCCCCATCTCGTCCATATAATCAATTATTCGTTCCAGTCCCTGTTTTACCCTAAATAGACTCCTACCATATATTGCAATGTCATCTGCGTACATTAAAGTACTTGCCCACTCTCGAGTCCATCCCTGTCTCACGCGGTTAGGTAGCCCTCCCAATAGTACCGAAAAAAGCAACGGACTAAGGACTTGAGCCACGCCTGTAGCTTGCTTTACCCTTCCCACAGTCCCTATACCGTTGTCAATGCATACTATGCTTTCCCTAAGGATGGCCCCTAAAATGTTTAACAGCTGGTTCGGAACTCCTTCCAAGGCTAACTTCTCCATAATTATGTTTCTCGGCGCTAGGTCAAAGGCGGCCTTAAGATCTATAAATACCGCATATAACGGTCTTCTTGGCTCGGCTAGAGTTGCCCAAATCTCCGTTAACAATTGGTGCAGGGCCGTATGGGTCGACTTTGATCTTCTAAACCCATGTTGTTCTTCTGGTACTGCGTTTCTGGCTTCTAGAAAGTACCCAAGTCTATCTGATATTATCCCCGAGAATATCTTATAGAGGCAACTTTTAAGTGTTATACCCCTCCAAGCTTCCAGTTCTGTTTCTATGCCCTTCCCTTTAGGTATAACAATAAGGGTATCCTCCTTCCACGCTTTAGGCATTTTCCCGGACTTTAGGCATTCCTCAAATAGAGCTTTCCAGCATGGTGCCAGTGCCAACGTTTGCTTCAAGTGCTCATTTCTCATCATATCGTTCCCGGCCGTTTTGCCTCTAGGCGCCCTTTCAATTGCCCTGACAACTTCTTCGATTGTGACCTCGCGAACTACCCATTCCCGCGCAAACTCTGTATCTTTGTCCCAAGGCCCATTGTAAACAATTATTTCTTTTGGAGTGGTGTCGGCTCCCTGTAACATACCAGCAAAGTGCTTAATCAGTCTCTCAGTCTCCACTGGGCACTGCTGTTTTCTTTTATGTTTTAGCCACTTGTGAGGATGTTCCTCTGCCTCTTGTAACAACTTTCACTCTTGGCTTTCCCAGTACTTCTGTTTTTTTCCTTGTATGCCCTTTGCGTCATTTTCTTTACCATCATAGCAAACGGCCTTATTACCGGAAAAATCTTTACGTAGTCCCTAGTTAGCCTGTTGGCAATTTTTGCTGCTCTACAACGCTCGTTGAACCGGGGCCTTCCTTTTCGTTCGTGACGCGGAACTATTGCACTTTTGATTAGATTTACCAGCTTACGTCCATAGGACTCTATGTGGATTTCCCCTGGTGGACATACCTCCCCAACTCCCTTTAAGAAAATCCCACTATCCAGTTTTGTTCCGGACCCTAGCCTACGGCTACTCTCCTCCCCACTGATGCTAACCTTGAATTCCATTCCCATGGGTATGTGCCTTCTGAGCCCCGCTCCTTCCCTAAATGATGTATTTTCGTTTAAAAATGTTATATCATTTGCGTTTCCGTCTGTGGCAAAAACGTCGATGACTGATGCTCCAGTGCTACATTCAAATGTGTTTAAACCTGGTTCGCTGACCAACCAACAACCTATCTCTGTTATAATCTCCAAAAATGCTTCAGTTCGTTCAGAGTTTTCCTTGTCCAACCTCGCATTGAAATCCCCCGCTAGAATCATAGGTGCTTTTCTCGGCACAGCTTCGACCCCGAGCATAATACGTTCTGTCATGGTCTCAGTAGACTCTACACCCGCCGGTTTTACGTAAGCTGCCATAATCTCAACCCTCATTGACGCTATTGCTACTAAATTTTCCGCCATTATTCCTATTTTCATTTCTCCAATTTCTGCTCTCGTAAACACTGAAACCCCCCCCACTTGGCCTACCCCGTCCCTCGCCTTTATGTGCAAGTGCGTGATACCCGTAGAAGCCCCCCAAAGTAAACGGTTTTACAGCCCAGGTTTCCGTCAAAATTAGAATATCCACTCCTCGGAGTGTTTCCGCGCCTAATAGTTCTAATACGCCATGCCCTTCGCAGTTCCATAGCACTACCTTAATAACTTGCGCAAGCTTTCCTTGAATGCGATTTCTAGATTTCCGTACGTTTTCTTGCGGAGTCCAAATGTTTGTATTCGGTGCACACATGGAAACGCTTTGGTCTTTGAGTTGCGTCTTTGCCGAGCGTCACTGGGTCTTCGATCCAAAAGCCGTAATTTTGTTGTCATCGCCGTCATCTGGATTCACGGGGGGTGTCGCAGTTTCTTTGGCATTGCTACAGAAAGCTAGCTGGATCGACACAGCCAGCGAGGTAGCGTTTATTATGCTCTTCTCCGGCTGTGGCATTGCCCCGCTAACTGCGCGTATGACAACTGGCAGTACGGATTCCAAAACTTTTGAAATAACGTTCGTTATAGTTTCTTTTATGATTGGAGACAGTTTGCAGAGCAATTCTTCTACAATACTGTCCGTTGATGGTTGTGCCAATATATCTGGCTGTTGTGACGGAGCTGCCGACTTTAATGCGACACGGTCAGTGTTCTCTATGCGTGTCGTGTCCGTGGGGATACGACTTCCACCGTCAACTTCTTTTACCCCATTCTTCACAACCGAAGACCAGCTTCGTTTCGCAAAATTGTCGGATGCTTGAATGTTAGATACTGGCACGCAGATTGGGACTGACGGGGCGTCCTGCTGCTTCTGTACCATGCTTCGCGAGGCCCTCTTTAGTTGTTCCATACGTAGCAATCTTTGCGGACATGCTCCCCACGTAGCCTCATGCTCCCCGTTACATAAACAACAGCGGGCCCGAGCGTTGCAATCTTTTCTGAGATGCTCCATAGAACCGCATTTCCGACACCTGGGTTTTGGAGCCTTACAGTTGGCGGCGAAATGGTCCAAACTATAACACTTGTAGCACTGCGAGGGTTCATGATATAGTATGACTCCATGCCGTTTAAACCCCAGACGCACCTCAGCCGGAAAGCTGTTGCCAGAGAATGTCAAGATAACGTGCTCCGTTGCCGACACAGCGTCGGTATATACATATGTATATATATATATATATGTATAGCCTTACACGTACATATTTTTTATCGATCTAAGTGAAGCGAAAATTATCTTCTAAGAACGTGTGTACTAGGAATATTACTCTATCTCGTATAGAATGGGTTGGGACCATTTCAACGGCGTGCCGCGGAGTGACCACGTTCCCGTGTTGGGCGTCATAATCGAGACGCTGCCTCAAGAAAGTCGCAGATCTCTTCTCTTCGCGTTGACTGCTCACCGATCCTGTGGATGAGTTTGCGGGTGACATCGCCTCAGAATCGAGAACGCTAGAGCTTGGAACTTTTATGGCTAACCTATTGATGCGTATTTCGCAAGCTTTCTCAACTCGGCTAGATTACCAGCGTGACCTGCCGACAAGCATCCTGTCCCGATTGAATGGGCTAGGAGTTATCCCGTCAAACCGCTTGCCGTCTTCCGCGGAGACCTCCTGAGATTCTAAAATGCAGGGGAATCCGCAAGACAAGAAGCGTTGAGCGTACATATACAGATTGATTAACTCTTTACGAAAAGCCACAACAGATGTATAACCAGCTGCGCGACCGCGGGCCACAGATATCGCCAGTGTACCGTGTTCCAACAGGACGCAGAAGACAACAGAATTAATCTTTGAAGCTCTGCTGGGTCCGTTGGACTCCACATCCTCCTCAGTCGATGGTGGAACAGAGAGAGTGCGCAACGCAAGTGAAGAGAGGGGGCGAGGCCCTAAAGGGAGTGTGGCCGCTGATTATGTCGGGGAGAGGGCAGTGACATCCAAGAAAGCGGCCCACAGTCCACAGCAAAGTGGCAAACTAGCTAAGACGTGAATGTCGCGCGGACTTGTTAATCCAGATGATGACCCCATGGATGATGATGCCGGTGCGCCGCTTGATGCAAGTCAAGCCGGCACCAATAAGAACCATCATTATAGAACATAACATAGTTGTGAGGGAGGGCGTTCCTCTAAATGACAAAACTCACAAAGGCCGGAAGAAAGTCGGACCGATGGGGAAAATTGCTGTGCATCCGGTTTGCGCAAAGGAGAGCGCCACGGCGATCATTTTCTCAGAAGATAACTTGTTGGAGTCGAACTTTAATGCTGCATTGGGACGATATCGTTTAGCATATTAAAGGCAAGCTAAAATAAACTTTTCTCAAGCAGGAGACTTCATTATTGTTGCAGACGACATTAAAGACCGAGCGACTAAGTGGCAGGGCTAGTTGCTCGAGATCGACAGTTAACGACAAAATGTACATCCCGCGCCATATGAAGCAATAATTATGAGTGCATTGGGGCCGCTCGGCGTTACCGGAGCTATTCGTTCGATCCAAGAACATCAGAACCGGATTCGACATGGCGACGGACAGCGTCATTCTGACATGATCGGACAACAATATCCCAACAGAGGTTTGCTGGGTCTTAAAACCCATGGTGTTATTCTCTACCGGAAAACCCTCAGTGTGATTCAGAAAAACTCGGATACCGCACCAGTCAAGTCGCACTGCAATCAAACAAAATGGGACCAATACTGAGAAAAGGCGTATCACCAGCCAGAGTCAAAATTGGGCCAGAAGTACCAATCTTTTTAGCTGTCAGTACCATAAATGACACGACACCTAGTCATAGGTTAGAGGCGATAGTCATGGTGGTATCCGTGAAGGCAATTCCACAATATACTGATGAGATTATGGTGCATAAAAATGGAATCATAAAACATTTTGTGGCATTTGTTCTTCTGGGGCTACTGGACAAACGCGGTCCACTGGTTGAATCTTTGGCTCTCTTTGCAAAGGCGCTGGGCCCCAACCTTAGCAAACAACTGGAGGAAGCCTTTAAGGCTGTACTCTGTGCGAGTCCATCACCGTCGCTGTCTTCGGCAGAGCCCAGTGCGAAAAGTGATTATACTATCAAAAAAGCCCATAGTGATTATACTATCAAAATCATATCCTTGCGAGCACGATCTTGTAGACCGCAGCTGACCGACACATTACAGCCTCTGCAGTCGATCACTTCTATTGCTACATAGCTTGTCTTATCGTTGGCCGATGTCACTAGATTTCTCATAAGGGGGAATACCTCGGTCCCTCCCCGAACGAGTTAAGCAATCGGATCCGCAACCTAACCATATGATGGCGTGCCTTATAATGCCCGTTAATTTCGGACTACATGAGCATTTGCCTGGCCGTGCTATGCACCTATAATTAGTAATTATAACGAAATCTAGTTGCACAATTTTCCTCTTTACCTAATCTGCTAAGTTTTATTTGATTATTTGATTTAATTACTTATTGTAAATGAAGCTATAGCATATGCTGTATAGACCAACGTTTGGTTTTTATTATAGTAACAATTGTTGTTTTAGTTTGCCCGGCTGTAATGCCTTGTAGCATCGTAGGAGGTGGTATAAACTCGTTGTCCCGGTCCCACGTTTTTTCCAGTGCATGCATATATCTATACTGAAACTAGGTATCAAAAATCTTGCTTTTTTTCTCTTAATTATATGTGCCTCAAAGGTGAATTATGATATTAACGACTGTGTATGTAAGTTTTGTGGTGAGTGCAATATCTGTCGATATCATGTTCTAAAATGTTCGGCATTAGACTCTTACTCGTTACAGGCGCGTGTGAACGAGATATTGTTATAATTTCGTAGCAGGCCATGTGTGTCAATCCAATCCTACTACCAACAACTGTGGTGAATAAATATGATGTAAAAATCTTGCGGCTAGAAGACAGCTTCAAAAGTGAACACTTCTACCGAACAAGATGGCTTAGTGGCAAAAGCCTTTGCCTTGCATTCGGGAGGCCTGGCTTCGAGACCCAGACCGGCCACTCCTAAATTGGTTTTCATAGTACCCAATTTTAACAAGGTAAATGCCGAAGTGGATTAAAAATCGACCATGATCGAAAAAATAAGGGAGCACAGATGTCTCAAGAAAAAGAAATGGTGCATTACCATCCAACCCTCATTAAAAAATCTATTTAGTGACAATATACTACCATTATTATACCACCAGTTAAAGTTAATAAACTTAAATATGCAGTTACAATTGAAGGAAAGAGGCGTACAGTCGTTCCTCAGTGATCGTATGGGGAGCTATGTTTTTTAGTCGTTTAATATCCATATTGTCAGCGAAGGTTGGAACCAGTTGAATACCTAGCCTAATAATGCTACCGCATTAAACCTAAATGTCAATGACTCGTTTGCATAAGGAATATTTTTCCATTTATCTCTTTGGTAATGACTATTTGTTTACGACGCGCATTACGCACTGAGTGATTGGAGAGCGGGTCTAGTTCACCAGTGTTTTACATACACGAATAATAGAATAATAATATAATTAAACTATTTTGTCAGGTTGTTTTTAATTCTAGACCATCCCCCGTCCCCAACGGGGGATGGTCTAGAATTAAAAAACATTCAGCGGTATGGTTAATAATCTATTCTCAATGAGCAGCGCCCAAAAGGAAGTTTGATCAACAACGGCAATCGAATCGGCGACGCCCGGGTAGATTACAAACATGACTAGTGCACTGGTTTTCTAGATTACGCCGCCGCTTCACTAATAGACTAAGGCGAGCCAGGTCCAAATAATTAAGGAAATTACCCTGTTCCGCTAGTCTCACGGCTAGTGTCTCATACTGAGCAATGTGCCTGTGCGGCTTCTAACACCGTGAAGATAGATATAAATGAATGTTTTGCTCTAGCACCGTGAAGAGAGATATAAATTAATGTTTTGCTCTGGCATTTGAAGCAATCGCCTGGGTTTTGTAGAAAGATGGGCCAACTTTGCCCACTTCTGTTTTCCAGTCGGAGGTACCTTTGGTAATGGCGGGGCAACTAACAGGCTAAAATAAACCCAGTAAACTATCTGGCTGCGGCTACTTCAGTTAGAAACGAATCTAGACCCAACTGTGTATAAAATATTGTTGAGGAAAAGGCTTTATTAGGCAATGGCCAGGTTCCCGTCAGGTTCCCGTCAATTTAAAAGCCAATTGCCTTGCTCGGCGATAGTGTATTATGGCTTATGTTCTGTGATGTCATTCTTACAAGGCCCTATTTTAATTGTGTCCTAATAATGTTTGTTCGTCGTGCTGAGAATGGGAAAATGCGGTAGAATCTATGAGTATGAAGTATGCCCCGCGACTTCAGTGTCTATGTCGTAGCTTTGGTTTCATACTCACAGTGGGAATCAAGTTGCAAAAAAATAAAATATCGCATACGTAATTTTTACATCAGTGAAAACCGCTCGGGTAAATTACTTTCTGTTGCTTTAACAAAAAATCTGAAAATATAACAGCACAAAATAAACTTTTTAGTCACTGTTGTTATATCGTTAGAACATGCTTACACGTACTTGCAGCACCGTCTCACGTATGTATTGTCTAAGAGTGACCGCTCTTTAAATGTATTGTCTAAGAGTAACCGCTCTACGAAAAAAGAGTAAAGCTCTTACAAATTGCTATGCAGCAATGACGTTAGTCAGCAACTATCTTTGACGAGCTCCAGAAGAATTACGACTATTCTCGTTTGGGGATAATATGTTTGTTTTTCGACGACGTGGGCTGTTCTGCACGAAGCAGCCATCAACAATACCTACGCATGGGCTTTACTGTCAGTGGGGTTCCAAGCATTCAGGAACCAACTGGACTTCTCAAGGAGTACCGACACCGACCAGACGGGCTATCCTTTGTTGGCTTTGAAAAAGGCCCTTTCTCCCTAGTCCGGGACGGCACTATGACTGACAGTCTCACACCTTCAGTTGCCGGTCAAGGGGCATTTCGGCCTGGCTACTCGGCTACCCTCGCCGCCACAAAACAGATGCGTAAGTGCGTTCCATCGTGCACACAACTCCGTTTATCTAGCATTTTTCTAGACTCTGGGAGGGCCCCCAGATTTATGGCCCACTTCATGGTGTAGGCTACAAACACCGTCGTCCTAGGCAAACCCCATCGTACTTGTAAATCCTGTGTCATTTGAGTCTCTAAAATAAAAACAAAACTTGCCAATGAAAAAATCAAACTATATATATATATATATATATATATATATATATATATATATATATATATATATATATATATATATATATATTATATACTGACACGGGCGATAACCTTTTCTGCAAAATTACCTGAATAGTTATAACTTTGAATTTATGTAATAATGGAAATGTCAAGCTCAATGAAGAATTATTGAACTTAAATAAATTTGCCGTTCGGAAAAAAACGGCCCCACAAAAAGAAACAATTAATAACAAAAAAAAAATATATATACATACTTGGTTTTACTTTTATTATAAGCTGCTAGCTTAAACAAAAATATTACGCTCATTGCGATGAGCTTGTACGAGAAGTAAATTGTCGTGTTTCGATCTACAATGACCTGTCCGAATGAGCTTAGCCGTGTGCTTCCCCCTGGTTCCTCCCTTCTCGCCCACTTTCCTTTCGTCTGTCCTCTTTTGCTCTCTATCTCGTCGGCTGTTACGAAACGAGGCGTCGTCGCCTTCTGATTCGAAATCTGATCAATCCAAATCCCATTTGTCGCTCCGCTATTAATGGTATCTGTATTCCAGGAGCTCGTTTTGTTAGCGCGGCCGCGACGACACGGTGGTGATAGTAGGTCACGTCGTTGTTGATGTCGGTGACAACGGTGGTATCAGGACCAGTAACAGCACCCACAGCAGTAGCCACGGCAGCAGCAGCAGGTAGAAGAAGAACGATCCGGTCAGGGCAAGACGATTGCAGACCACAATTATCTCGAAAAAGATCCGTTATGCTTGTCGTGCCCGCGCCCTCCCCCCTGTCCGTCCGTCCCCTTCATCATCATCATCTTCGCCTCTGCCACCGCTCGCCGAGCGGGTTTTTGTCGTCGGACACACGAAACAAGAGCGGGCCAACAAGTTTGCATAGTCGCAGCTATGACGAAAAGAGAGAGAGAGCGCGATCCGCTTGGTTCTAGACTTCTTTGTCCACTCGGGGCTAGTCTCTTTCTTTCTCGTCGTCGTCGCCATCGTTGTCTAAAAGCTTCCACGAAAGCCACTGCTACGGCTAGGACTGCCATTGCCAATACGACCGCGACCGGCCATTCCTACTACGGCTTTTGTTCGTTGTCTATCATTCGCTATAGGTCCGATGTATTTCCTCATCCGGCCAATAGACAACTGGCGGCGACGAGCGGTCGGCGCAAAAGCGAAAGGGGAAACGCGCACCCGCTCATCCTATTACAGGCCAACGATGACACCAGCAGCAGCAGCAGCGGCAGCCGCCCAACGCCGCCGCTCCATTCTATCGAGTTGGTTTGCTGCTGCTGCTACTGCTACTGGCGCTTGTGTTGTCGAGCTAACCTCTACTCTCTGCAACACCCAAGGCAATGAAGGGCTGAGAAGGGCATGGGGATAAAAGGAAGGGTCTTGTAGTTCAAACCTCGTAGCCACCTCCGCCACCACCGGCGCTACTACGACAGAACCGCGCCAACAGAACCACTATGATCATGACGATCCTGATGATCATGAAGGCTATTATGAAAGTGAGGCGCGACCGACCAACCACCTTTCTCGGGAACCGAGAGAGGTGTGTCCTCGATCGCCCATCTTCTTCCGTCCCGTCCTGGTCCTACTCTTCATTCTTCTATCGCGGCAGACGATAGCGATGCAGCAAGAGCGGCGACAGCAACAACAACAACGACGACAAAGACAATAACGAGGATGACAACGGCAAAGACGACGACCAACAAGGGTTTAGTACCGTCGATGACGGGAGCTTTGTCGAGAAATGAACACAATTTGCACGTCCTAGGCCTTTTTCCGTGACTTGCGCAGCGGTCTCGTTTGAATCATACCCTCGGTAGAGGTCGGTTGCTGACGAGCACCAGTAGCGGTAGAATCGGCAGTTCTACGAGACCAAGACGCCACTGAGGCCTACATACGTACGTGACGCATAGGGCGACAGGCCGCCGCCGCCGCGGCGCCGGTCGGACTTAGGTGTGTGGGGGTGGCTGGATGGAGAAGATTCTCATCTCCTCCCTCCGAAGCTCAGCCGAAGGAGTTAGGAGCTGAAGCGCCGCGTCACAAGCTATCCGCGTCTAGCCAGCCCGGTCTGGCTACCTCGAGGGAGCTCTCGAACTCCGCAAACGACGGCCAACGGTGTGTGAAGGCTGACTTTTCCGACTTGCCTACCTAGATACCCTGCTAGAGAATATCGTCTACCAGCGGCAGCACCGGCGGTCTGTCTTCAAAATCACCGTCTAAACGAGCTCTTATATGCCTCAACTTGGTTCGGATGGGAGCTATGGTTATTCGCACTGTTGGCTCTCAACTCAAATGAATAGATCCCTAAATAGGACTGAATCCCCAACTTCTGCCCTGTACCCTACTACCCCCCCCCCCCCCCCCGCGCGCTCTGGCCATTGAGTAGACACGGTGAGCGATACTTTCTTTGACGGAGACAAGCAAGGTACGGCGAAAGAAAAAAACAGCGGGCGGGGACGAACAGAGAGGGAGGATTTTCCTCACGTTGCGTACAGTGTTTCCAAGAATCTGGCTATCCATTGCAATAACTTCTCTAACTCCATTGCAACAGCAGGTGCATTAGCAAAGGCTGCTGAAGAGGAGCCATCCGAATTAAAACTCAACAAATGCAGCAGTCCTAGACTTTTAGCTGTGGCCTCTTAATATGCACACGCCATTACACATAAAACAAGCTTCGTTTAAAAATTATTTTTAATGTGTTCGTATGTTGTGTTTTGTGGCCGACAGTGGTCGTAGAACGTTATTTTAAACGAGCGGATTATCGAGCGCTTAATTCAATACCGTAAAAAGTGTGTCCGGTCGTCTGTACTTCAATTCATGTTTATGTACAGGCAGTGCGCAATCGGATAACATTTATTTAGACTCCCTTATTAAAATTGGCCAAATTTCCCCACACTGTTTAGTCACGTCTTTAGACATGTTTTACTTTAAGATGCTAGAAACAACGGTTTGCACAGCATACGAGTAGAGAAGGCCAGATACGGTGTCACTGATGATATGTCCGCACGTTTTTCGAGGTTACCACGTATGTTTTGTCGTGTGAATTTGTAGATGCTTTTTATCAGCGAATTTTTTACACAAATTATTAATTTTGTTACATGGTTGTATTTCATTCTGAAGTTACAGTGGAATATGAATATCTAACTACTTTTGGGCTTGTGAGGGGTGCTACCAATCGAGCTTATCTTCGAGGCAGCCCCTCATTGTGCCCATAATTGCTGCCGCATTGCCGCGCTGAACCGCCAGAGATAGCCGCTGGAGTAGAAAGTCGAAAGCTCTTTTGTCCCCCGTCGTGAGTTCAATTCGTTTGCCAATCTTCTGTAAAAGTGACCATGCCTCAGGGCCAGGTCCCCCTAGTGTCTCCAATACTAGTGGCCTAAAAATGAACTCGTCGGTGAGCTGGGCGTATTTGTTGGTCTTTAGACGTTCAGCCTTGCGTGCTGCGGAGCCAGCGGCTGATGCGCTGGCCTCCATGTTCGAGGGGGCGAGCGTGTCGGTGACTGTAGCATCCCAAATAAGCGCCTTTCCTCTTTCAAAAGGGATAAGGGTGAGACCATCAGGCCTCTTTACGTCGCTTCTCAGGAGGCCGGTTGGCTCTCGAATACATGGCAGTAGAGCTGATCTTAAGGCCCGGGCGGTAATCTCGTTAATCTCGCTGTGACGGCTTTGACGTCCTTCGCTTCTGTTGCAGGATAGCCCGTGGGTTCCCCAAATGTCCACTTGTGCTCCGCATGGACACCGGTGTTCCTCCGTTAGTCTTGTTCCCAACCTCAAGCCGATGCACAGACGAAAACTTTCGTGATCAAGTAAAGTGCCAAGGTTTGAGGAAGGGATGGCTTGGAGCCATTTGCTAGCCCCTTTTTGGACAACCGCCTGTAGTCGGGCTTTGTCTGCCGTGGACAGTGCATCGGACAGTAAACGCTGATATTTCTTGGATACTATGAGATCGTCATAGGACCTCTGCAGGTGTTTGTTTGCCTCTGGGAGTAGGCCTGCGAGGTTCTCAAATCTTGTATCAGCAGCTTTTTGGGCATCCTGGAAAGCCTGCAGGGCTATGGCCGGGCTGATGTGCTGGACTGTAGCTTCTGAGGCGTGTAATGAAGCAACGTGACAGCTGGCTGCCAGATCTGCTGCAGAGCGGATTCCCAAACCTCCGAGTCTAAGAGGAACGGTGGCTTGAGCCCAGTTGTTGTCGGCCAAGTTTAGATTGAGGAGGTCGCTAAGGCTGGTCCTAAGGCTATTGTCTAACTCCCTCAGCAGGTCCTGGTTTGCTCCGACGTCCGTGCTGCGGAGGAAGTGGACAATTCTCGATGAGCCCAAAGATGATTTTAATAGGTGATATGTTGTTACATTGTCACACATTGTTACATATTGTTACATTATGTTAACCAAAAGAATTCAACCATTCTTAATGTCAGTTTGTTGGATATAATAGGAGTTTACCCCTTAGAAGAATCGGACAAGTTAAATTGACAACTCCGGCTGGTTACCACGGCACTTCTAAATGTGCAATGTCATTGCCGCGTTGTACATTGGCAGAAATCGCTGCAGAACAAAGGTTCTTTCCTTATTGTCATTCATTGCAGCAACTGGTCTGTTGGACTCTCTTTGCAGGTTAGATCAGCTGTGAGTAGGTCAGAGCTCCTTGCATCGTAAAGGCCAGCTCCTTCTGTGGAATAGAAAAAATGTCGCTACATACGTGATACATTTGTTCTATTCCACGAACATACAGACTAGATACAATAATACCGTTCTACCGTCATCGTAGCATATATAATGTAAATAAACAACTAGACAAACGCGTAGTTCAGACTCGTTACTAAATGACAGACCTACTCTGGCGCTTAAAAAAATTTAGTAGGAAAAATTCTAGAACTTCTTTTTATATCACTTTGGAGTGAAGAGTCGTCTTCGCTCGAACGTGTGATTACGTTTATTTAACGCAGGATTAGCCCAGATCAATAATGTGCCACGAACAGATGCTGCATTTTTTTTATAATTACAGCAACAATATTATGGGAACAATGCGACAAGCCAACGAGCCAGGCCTGCTGGCATTGCAAGCTCTAGCGGATAACAGGTTTTGGGACGGACGCGGGGACAAGAGACAAGGGCACACGCGCATAGAGGACAATTGTTAAAGACTTACATTATACTTAATAATTAATTTTTTTTTAAACTATACATACTTTGTAATATGATGTTAAAATGTGAAATTACAGTTTGAATGGAATTTTGTGGTTGTGAGTGTTAGTCCAGACCGTCGACAGAGTTTTGTTGCAACAGTCTCCTGTTTGCCCGTATTCCATCTCGGGCACTTCTAAAATATTTTATACGGTACATTATAGATATAACGACCCGAGTCAACGGACGTTTGAAGGACCGATGGGGTCGTCGACGATCAATCTATTCGCTACGAACCTCACGAGAGAGGAGGTTCGCTTTCGAGGGAGCAGCAACAGTCTGCGAGTGGGCAGACTCCTGACAAACCACATCCCGGTAAGCACTGAAATTTGCCTACACCAGAGGCTTCGGACTACGGCAAAAAGCCAGCCACCTTCACGGCGACTGAACATCGCGAAGGTCCTCGATGTTGCGACCACCGTAGCTCCGATTGGACCCAATGACGATCTCTCTGTCTACAGCGAACGACTCACCGCAAGTCTGAGAGAATGCGCTGAGCCGTTTCTTCGAAGAGCCAGCCGACCCTGGTGGACACCGGCGTGTTTAAAAATGAAACGCAGACAGATCCAGGTGAAGATTCTGTGCGAGTTGCAACCCTACATGAGGTTTCTTCTGACCAGGGCGAAGGCTGCCTACCGTTCCACTCTGAGGTCAGCCAAGACGGAATTCCTGTCAAAGAGAGAACTGAAGCTCGTGCTGGAGGCCGAGAAACATCCGTTTGTCTGGCTTCGAGGACCAAGAGCGAGGAGAACGGCGTGCCCCGTACAGCAGGAAACCCTCCAGAATCACTTCAAGAATATCCTCGCCGCGAAGGATACGATCCCAACGAGCATTCCCCAGGTCGACACAGAGTGGCCGGATTGGATGCAAGAGTGGAGATCACGACTTCAGGCAGACTTCACAATCGCCGAGGTCTTCGAGGCAGCAATCCACCTCCCCCGCGGAAAATCGTGTGGAATGGACGAGATCTACAACGAATTTATTAGCGGCGCGACGGAACTCCTGCCCCCCTGTTCAACGAGTGTCTGAGAAGAGGGGAGATCCCGAAGAACTGGCGGGATTGTCTCCAGATTCTCATCCCGAAAGGGAAAGGTTGCCCGTCTAACCCGAAGTCCTGGCGGGGAATCGCCAAAAAGTCGTGCGTTTATAAACTTCTGTCAACTCTCCTCACACGCCGACTTACCCCGTTCCTCGAGGCCTGCAACGTAATCCCTGACGAGCAACATGGTTTTAGAGCTAAAAGATCTACGCAAACAGCTTGCAGAATACTCAAAGACAAGGTCGAGAAAGTTCTTAGGAAATCCCGCCAGCCACTCTACGCACTCTTCGTCGACTTCAGGAGCGCATTTGACACCGGCTCAAGATTAGTCGTTATTGAGAAGCTAGCCTCAAGTGGTGTCCCGACGAAGATCCTCGGCCTGATCGGTGCTATCTTACAGAAGAACGCTATTCTAATCGATGATGGCGTGGCTATTAGGGAGCCAATCGAGCAAACCACGGGCTTTGCCCAGGGTGATAATCTCTCACCCTTGCTATTTTCCGTCCTCATCAACGACTTGCCGTCGTTCCTATCAACGAAACACCCTCTTATGGAGACGCTTATGTACGCCGACGACGTATGCGCCTACAGTACCAGCAGTTTTCATTTGTCTTAAGCGGCAAGAACGCTGGAGAAGTACGCAAGCCGCGTAGGTCTGACCATAAATGATTAGAAAACCGAGGCTATAAAATTCCGTCGGGGAGGGAGGCTCGCGGCCAGCGACCAGATCCAGGTGAACGGAGTCCCAATAAAGTTCGTAAACAACTTTACGTACCTTGGGATCGTATTCACGACGAGTGGATCGTCGTTCTCTCGACACATAGAGGAGCGATTCAGAAAAACTCTGTTGGCCTCTTCATCGATATCGGACCCGTATCGCCTCTCGTTGGAAACCGCCTCTAAACTCTTCATGCTCAAGCTAGCCTCATGCGCTACCTATAGAGTCGAGTTGATCTGGGAGCATCTTAGCGAGCGAGGCCTTCGAACACTCGACAGAGCCAAATCGACGTTCCTAAAAAGAGTTCTTGCCGTCCACACAAATACGCGAAATCGTATGGTCTACCTCCTGACGGGAGAAAAGCGATTTGTGGAGGAGATCCAACAAGAGTTCAAGCTTGAAGAGACGACGGCACTTGTGAACTTCATGAACAGGAAAAGAGAGGAGATCAGCGACGTGAGCCCACAGTTCTTCACTTTGCCAGCAATGACAGACGACACATGGAAGAATCCGGATCGGGCGAATAGGCACGTGGTGGTCAAATTCTCGACCCACGGCTATCATCATGTGGTCTGTCGAACGGAGTCGTTTCACGACCCAGTCGAGTCGTGTATCTGTAAATATTGCGAAGGCCCTTGTGATCTGTATCATGCCCAAACTTGTACATACCCACAGTCTCTGAATCACCTCGAGAGACTTAAGAGTAAGCTGGGGGGACTTTCTTGATTAACCGGAGTACTTATGTACTCCAATTTTAACTAGATAGAGTATTACACAGACAGTGTGAATAAAAGAAATTGATTATAGACATATCTTAACTCTTGCTTACAAACGTGCAACTGTAAATCATATATAACCCATTCATATAACTCCAGTCCAAATCTGCAAAATTTAAAAATATAACTTCAATATAATTTGTGTAACGCTGGGATCGAATCTTCGAGTGCTCTCGTCAGATTCGCCTACCATTTCCTTCACCCCGACCCGTCGTCAAATATGTATTTGCTCATCATATGGTTGGTAGAATAACTGCATACATTGACCACCACACATTCATTGATTATAGGTCACGTTAATACATAATACGGCTCCGATGCTAACTTATCTTGCAAAGCAGTGAGCGATATTTTTCTATAGCATCGGTGTGATCTGAAGGCGGGGCCAGTTTGAAAGTGTTATTCTATGTAAGCAGTGTATTGTTGTATAGCCTCGTCTTGTAAAGTGTAACCGCATATATATGTATGCGGTATAAAAGTATGCAAATACTTATTTAAATACTATATACATAATGTCTAAACCTAATACATATACTGGGTTTAGATTCCCTGTATATATATATATATATATAAATCTATATATATATATATATATATATATATATATATATATAGGGAGAGAAAGAGAGAGAGAATAAGATAGACATATGCAATAAATACAGCAGAGGGCATTTATTCAACGCTGTTAAGGCTACGTCCTTCATAGGGTTACGATGTCAATAATGATAGTCTTAACAGTACTACCAGCTTAATGATCTAGCCGGTCCAAAATTAGCTGAGCGCTTAGTGGGATGACGTACTGCTTCTGCTATGCTTCTAGCACGCGTGCGGCGTTTACTTCGGGATATGATCGTCGTTGAGCCAGCAGTGACTGACGAGTTGAATCACTAGCGGCCTTGAGGATCTGTCAGTCTGACAACGCGTGGCGACTACGAACTGCATCGCGTGATCTACCAAAGACGGACACCCAACGGTAACAGCATCGTCGGCTGCCGCTGCTGTTGCTACAGCTGCTTTTATTGCTGGATGCCGCCCCTGGCGGATCAGAAAAGAACCAGACAAGCAGAAGAACTGCTAAGTCCGACCCCACATAGACGTCAAACGTACGAATGAATGAATGATCAGCAAGCGATCCCGGTCCACAGCCAGACCACTGTCAGAGTCGAAATCTAAAGCTGTGGATGTACACATGCGCATACGAAGTAGACTAGAAACGACGGTACATGACAGTCAGATAATACACGAAGTGTTGCCTATTCTTCTTCTGAAATCAAGCCGAAGCCACAAAGCCTATGTATTTAGCCATTATTTTAGCCACAAAGCGTATGTACTGCGGCTGACCAAATGGTACGCGTTATCGCTAGTTTGAGAGTGACGTTATATATATATATATATAATTTATTGCTTGCTTGTCATGTGTACCTAAATAGACATATCACCCTTTTATACCAGGGACTTTTGGAGCGACCTCATAAGTCGATAGGTTGAGATATCTAGAGTTTCGTTAACAGTCTTTGTTGCTGGCATGGCCGCTGATCCTCAGCTGTAGGGTTGACTATGCAAATCTATATAAAAATTCTTATAGAATTTTCTTTGAGCAATGCTCATATATATATATGAAGATGTGCATGCAAGGCATTTTGTTTACGTTAAGTTCATTACTACGAAAGAGGGCGAATTCTGTTACCTTTATGTCAACGTGAAATTATGAACCAATACAAAATAATATTCTCCCTAAATTACGACGCCTTATTATATCGTACGACCAGCTTCTAAGTTCCATCGTCATAGCTGCCTGTGTCTTTGTATAGGTAAGGTAATTTGATTGAGGATTTCCTTGCTTCGGGGTAACATAGTTAATGCTGACACACCAGATGAGACATTACGTGCGCGTATTAACCGCGTCGCCCGAATCAAAACAAAAGATGTAGCGTGTTCACTACAGCTCAATCGTTTGACCTTATAACAATGATCATCCATACGTGGCTAGCTATATATATATATATATATATATATCTATAAAGATGGATACCAAAGGCTGATTCCAAGATATGATAAGTGCTCCAATATAATTTAAGATTATAATTAAGTTAAGTCCAGATTTGTATGTAAATAAAAATTGTCCTTTTTAATATTATAAGTGCACGTCGTATATATATATATATATATATATATATATTATATATATATAATCCTCAGTGTAGTCGCGTTGGCACCCTGTGAATAAACAGGCAGCTGATCAAGATGAGCAAAAATATGCTGCTGATAACGTGGATAATGCCGACGGTGGCCGTGCTGCGTATGAAGTGCAGAGCCTATGGCAGGACCTATGGCCGAGGGGGCAGCGGTAGTATTGGTGGATACTATCGTTGACCAAGCCTCTTTGGCCGTTTAGCCTAACGACAACGGCCACAGCCGGTCGTCGGTTGTCGAAGGACTGGTGAAAAGTTCCAAACTTCGCTTTTAGCCGCTCGGAATCTATCGGCCTGCTGATGCTGCCGCTTCTACTTTGGAATGACGCGGCGATGGCAGCGCGCGCTGGCGGGTGGACGAGCGGACGAACAAGCAAGCGGGGGTGGACCGTGCCAGAAGAGGACGGCTTCGAACTCGTCAAGATCCTTGTTCATTGCTGCTGCTGTTGGGAGCGGCCAAAGCAGAGGCAGGGGACTGCCCTCCAATATGTGTATATATATATGTGTGTGTGTTCGAATCTTGGAGAATGGGCACCGACGCGTGTAAGTGTCGAATAGTTGTGGGATGTTAGCTTTGACTACTCACCGCCGCTCGGTTTCTTCCCGTCCTTTTTCTTTTTCCATCCTGAGCTTTGTCTCGTGGCACTTTTTTCCTACCGTTTCTAACTGTTTTCTCTTCTACCTTTTATTTTTCTTGCCTCTCTCTCTCTCCTATATATATATATATATATATATATATACATGCATGCCTATCTTTCGTTCTTCTTTACCCATTTTGCCCTCATCCTCTTTATAGTCCCCTCCCTTCCTCCTCCTCCCCTTCTTCAAAGGGGCGTTCTTTTTGTAATTTCCCACCTGACTTATCTAACTTGCCCATCTCTCCTGCTACTTCCCGCCCGTGCCCTCTCCTTCTCTCTATTTCGCTTGCTATTTTTGTGTGGTCTCGTTATCTCTCCTCAATGTCGTATATCTATTACTCTTTGCGGCACTTCGTCCACCTCAGCTCCTCTGCCGGAGAAGCGAAGCTGGCGCTGCAATCTTTGGCGCAGCGGCCGTTCAGAAACAACAGCAGCAGCAGCAGCGGCAGTAACCGCAGACTCGGTTGCCGCCCCCGCTCGTCAGACCCAAACGCCCCCGAGAACCCCATCATTTCCCTTGTGATCAGCAGCAGCGGCGGCGGCGACTTGCCGGAGTATCGTAGCTAGCTGGCTAGCAACGACGCCACCCCGGCGTGGTCCCATTTTAATATTCAAATGTCCAGCCTCTGCAGCTCCCGTTGCTGTCGACCCTACGGTTGGCTGTCGTCGCCGTCACTGATGCCGCCTCAGAGGGTAACAACTATTATGAATACGGAGCGAGTAACTAGCATGGCTACGCCTACTTCACGGTGGTCGCTCATATAGGCAACCGAGCAAAGCAAGCGCTTCAGCAGGATAACTCGCGGTCAACGACGACGATGACAACAACAATAACAACAGCAACATTAACAACAGCAGAAGTTGTAGTTGATACAAAGGTGTTTTGAATTACTTGCGTCCGTGTTGGTTCGGCTACCTTGACGAGGCGTCATCGTGCGTGCTGTTAGTGAAACGATGCATGTGAAGCTGTGCCCTTTATGAAGAACTTGGCCATTGTTCACCATGGTGGGCTTGTGACCTAATCGTACGGAAGCGACCACACGGAGAACGTGGGTGATGATGGTCATGTATGATTTTGGCATGGGCATGACAACGTGCAACATTCCGGGAGAAGCAATCGAAGAAACGACCTTATCGAACAAAAGTCCCCTTGTCTCGACTGATGTTGCCGTCATCCTTACGTGCATTAGTCGAACATAGGCGCTCTGTCATTATTGCCATTACTACAGCTGTTGGCGCTGCTTGGCTATTGCCACCGTGGCCGCCAGCATTTAGTCAACACACATTCGGCAGCAACGATGTCAGCAGGCGGCATCGTTGCACTGCTTCTTTTGATTTTATTTTCTTCCACTATTTTTAATTCGTCTGTTTCTTCTTTCCTACTAATCAATCATTGATCACTCATCAATCATAATCGAGTCCAGTGCAGGTCGGCTTGCACCAGCAGGTTGAAAAATGGCAAAAAAGACGTTTCCTCCCGACGCAAAGCCTGACTTCACGACGGCCGAACGGGGGCTGGAATGTACGAAGCACTTGCAGGGCGATGAGTATAATCACTGCTAATATCGTGTAAGGTCGCTACTCTATTAAAACCATATAAAAAGAACTTCAGTGTTAATTATTAATTAGCAAACAAATCAAACTCGACAGGCACAAGTGTATAGCTCAGTCATAAATTCGGTACGCCGCAAATGAATCGTCGTATCGTCTCGTTGAAGTTTGAAAGGGGTTCTTATTCGTAACGACTCCCGTCCATTCGCTGAACTGATAAAACAAAGGAAGGAGCATGTAATAGTAGCCGTCTAGTAGGTATCGTATATAGCTCTACGAATAGAAAAAATTCTAGCAGTACATATTGGACCTGATCGACGAGATAGTCCGATGAACCCAAAAAGCATGCATACACGGTATAGCGACGAGTAATATAAAGCAGGAAAAATGGTAGAAAGACATCATTGCTATATACTTTCAAACCTTAGTTCAATACTGCTGCCATCCCATGATCGTCCATGATCCACGGTCGGAGATCCGCTCATCCTTAAAACTATCCCGCCTTCTAAGTACCTTGAACAGACGCCAAGTACGTTCGATCGTCAGCGAACGTATCTAAAGCTACGCATTTATTTTCTTAATAAACTTAGTAGCGTTTGAAGTTAACAAGCTTAGCATTTATTGCGACGTCCTAGCATGTGTACAGTTTCGCGTTCACTCCATCCGTCGCTGCGGTCATAACAATTCATAGTAATTTTCTGGATACGCACTGAATAAAGGTTATCAATAAATAACAACGTCCTATCACTTGTGACAGAGCAATCACAAGGAAAGCATCAACAAGCTATCATATCAACTAGTGGTTACAACAATAAACCATAAACAATTGTACATGTTTTACTGCCGTTAAAAGCGTTTATCTCTCTCGCTCTCTCTCATTTACATCATGTACGAGCGTACAGAGGATAAATTACTGCCCGCACTCACACTAAAGAAAGAGCCATATGGTTGTCACGTCGTGCGGCTGCAGGGAGAGGTAATGTTCATAATGCCGATGAACTCAATAAGCTGTTGCTTTCTCGGGCTGCTGACTGTGGGAATCAGTAGCTAGGCAAAATCGATTTGCTTAAGCATCGTCTGCTCGGCGCGCCTGCATCAACAACAAATCGTTCTTGGCGGTCACAGTCGCGGTGATGGCGGTCAGCAAAGTTACCAGTAGGAGGGAACGACCTTCGTTTTACGGTAGGTCACCACGGGCTCCTTCACGTAGGAGATCGTCTTGACTGGCCGCACGCGATACGATACGACGGGCTCTTTGACATACTTCACTGAGACGACTGGCTTGGACACGTACGACACCTCCTTATGAACCTGTAAGTATGCCGTCGGAGGGAGCAGAGTTGGCGGCGGACACCCAGGTAGGGCATGAGAGAGCAACAAACACGCCAATATCCACACGAAAATGAGCGTTCACTTTTAAGCATAATCGGACGGGGCAAAAACGAACCTCTGTCCCTATCTATGTATGCAATGGACTTATGAAGACTGCTTCGTAAAAGGCAGCCTACTTTGTAGAAATAGAGAGCGCCTAACGTTCTGGTACAATGTATTAGACGAATACATTGGATTCACCCCCAATTGTGAACTTTAAAACACATTTAATTTCCAGACGTATCAACACTGCTTATTTACTTGATAGTGCAAGGCTGACTATTGGTCCTGACCTCCGTTCAGAAGCTATAACAACAGGCTTTATACAAAATGAAAGTGATTTTTTCTCGGTTAGGAGTTGCGTTGTTAGCTCTATTTCTAATTCTTGTAGAAGTACTTTGAACGTATATAGAGTAATAACATAAACTCGTTAGAAAACAAATGTCAACCATGCCTACAGCTTTCTTATCGCTGTAATAAGTTCCGCGAGGTAGTCACCTCATGCAAGACCGCTGGTTATCTATATGTACTTAATACTTTTTAGCGTTTAGCGCTCATTGGATCATTATACACTTTTGGCACTTGGAGTTCGTATATATTTTGATTCGTTCAGCTTTGTTTTGTCAAAAACTCAGTGCGATTTCGTGTGTTGTGGCGTTGCAAAAAATAAGTACACGTGCACCACTTGTCAATAGAAAAGTGGTTGCCTCTAACCAAAGAGTGGTAAGCTCAAATATCCCACATTTTATAACTAGGTGCGGCACCATGGTTATCTGGCAACACATCACAACTCTTCTGGCCATCGTTTTTTTACGTCCATCGATTCCCTAATGCTGATTTGGTACGCTTGGCCTATATACAGACAGACAACTGTGGCTACGCGTTTGACTCCAAGGTGTAGACCAGGCTCAATGCTGAGCAAAGAGAGCAGGTGGAAGTAGCTGTTAATAATGTTTGCCAATGGTTCAAAATAAAACTTCTAGAATTTGCAAGCTATTTTACTTACGTAATCTCGAGGGACAGCTACAGTCAACTGTCCCAATCTAGAAACGGTCTGTTTCCTTGACACTAGCCGCGAAGACTTTTCACATTGACATTCCAATGTTCAACTTTTTTGTTTTTCCACCCACGTTTATTGTTAAAAGTTCCTTTCGTGTATCTCGTATCAAGGAGGTAGCTTTGGCCAACGCGATTTTTGATTTCTATGGCAGGAGGTCGGACGCCAAACCAAGCAAGTAATGCTAAGATAACATGTATCTGATACTAAGATAGCATATATATATATATATATATATATGAATGTAAATGTCAAACCTTGTAGTAGGGTCTTTCATATGAATAGGTCTTCGGTCCGTAGACAGGGTGCGAGGCGTAGACCCGCGGCTGGTTGTAGCCGTCATAGTACTCGACCGGTCTGTAGTAGCGGCGATAGAGGGAGGCGGGCGCGTATGAGGTGCTCTTGCTCACGTAACTGCCGAACGCGACGTGACCGAGCGCCAACAGCGCAAACAGCCGCAATACAATCAGCAACACCTGTTCGAGTCGGTCGACGTTACGTCCCAGTCAAATCGATA
>QVRM01005714.1:0-75916 GCA_003439945.1 Dermanyssus gallinae | reverse complement strand
TTAGATTATATTCCGCTTCTATCTCAGGCATTATCTTCGCAATATTTACTCTGCAATACTATATATAGTCGCTTAATACATAATACCTAAACGCTTTGCATATGCGAGTTATGTAATCACTTACATAACTCGCATATGCAAAGCGTGAAAAATAAATTACCCTACTAATGTCGTTAATATATAAATATATATACATACACACATAATTTTTTTCATGTAGTCTGTATATGAAGGACGTTTGGCCCGACTGCTGATGTGGCACATTGCAGCGGCCAACCGCTGGAGTGTTCGGTCAACCCTAGCTTTGCTCTACAGGAAGGAAGTAAATGTCTCTCGATTGTTTATGCCTGCTGCAGCAATCCGGCTCTTTCAAGGCTGGTGTATGGCTTCGATAGAAGGTAGGCTCATCTGACTTTAACAAATATTCGTTTGCTGGAGCAGTGTTTTGCATTTCATAGAAAACTACTTTTGTGCATTTTAGTTAGTATATAAGATTGTTCTCTCTCTCTCTCTCTATATATATATATATATATATATATAGTGTCCGAGTACCCACCTATTACAGTGGAAGTACTTAGAACTTGACTCCACAAAAACCTGCATACCGAGCCAAGCAAACAATTCAAGGTCAATTAGGAGACAAAGGTATTTGGCAAAAAAAAATTAAGTTACGTCACCTTTAGGATGGAATCGCTTGCGACAGTCGACATGTATACACAAGGTGCACCGTGTATGCATGGTTATGACCGTACACGGCTACCATCATTTGATGTGCTTGAATACGAGGTTCCATGAGGACTATAGTACGTGCATCTGTTGGTATAGCTTGCAACAATGCGTTCATAATAAATGATGTTGATATATATATATATATATATATCTATATATAAGATTCTCCAAATAATGTCTTTGGCTCTCAAGGCAATTTAGAATCGTATCTCATATACGGTGTTACTTCAGTCAAGTGTATATTGACATGCCCCTTCTATAACTCTTATTCAACACTCTCTAAATAAGAAGATTTTATCCTGCCAGAAATGCTAGTTAAAAAAGTAATAAAAATAGATATTGATACCCTTAAATCTTAAATTTTTCTAGATTATTCTAGAAAATTCGCAGGTGTTCTGAAGCAAACAAAACACATACGAATCTGAAACGGCGAGGTTATGACGATTAAGTGGCTGAAACTAAACGGGACTGGAAAAACAAAATCCAGCAATTTGCGGCAGGTCGTCACAGATAGCCTGCGGGCGGGCGTCATCACAGCGGAATAGAACGCCTATAGACTGCACAATTCGAGGCGCTTTTTGAGGACGGCTTGCTTCAATCGGTCGAGAAACTGAGAGTACTTTTCACTGTCAACCGTTTCATTTCTCCTGCAGAAGTTTTATAGTTCAGCATATGCGCGATCTCGTCCAACGTCAAAAAATGTCTATCACAATTTATGAGAGCGAATATTTCATCCGTATCCACTGTTGAAGAGCTGCGACCCACTCGTCCGTGGATGATTTGTCACATCAAAATATCCGCTACGAAGGCGACGGAATAACCGTATGATCGCACACAGATTCAGGCCACTCCCAAAAACGCTATAGTGCGGTTGCACCGAGATACGTTCGCTAGAAGCCGATTCACTATAGCACAGATCACAGTAATAAATCACTACGTCGAGCCTATTGGCGTGGTGGGTGCATTCGCGTGCGCCTTGCAACCGAAGGAGACACATAGGTGCACGGGTTCGATCCCCACCGTTGCACATTTGCATTTATGGGGCCCCTCTTACGAAACAACGCGAAAGCATTCGTGGACGTTAAATGTTGGCTGAGGTTCAACCCAAAAAAGTTAAGATTAAAATAATAGCAGACGACCGTTGTTGACACTTTCCGACAGAACTTTGTGGAGCACTCAATATCATATATATATTTTTATATATATAGTTTATATATATATTTTGTTTTTTATAAGTGCGTTTTATTAATAGCATGTGCTATAACCATAACTTCATTTGTTTTCCCATAAGGCGAATGCCTAATATATATATATATATATATACATACATTTTTTTACTTAAAGAAGTGTCCGCGCTGTAGTTTCGGCTAGGACAAATCCAAGTGGTCGGACCAGAAACAGAGCCGCAGTTCTCTTCGGTGCCGGTAGCGTAGCGCATTCGCCTGTGCCTCGCGACCGGAGGAGACACTAGATAGGTGCGCGGGTTCGAGCCCCACCGTTGCACATTTGTATTTATGGGGGTCCGTCTATGAATCAATGCGAAAAGCAGTGCCGTGAACATTACATCTTGGCTGGGGGTCAGCCCGAAAAGTATTTTTTTAGTTCTCTTCCGGTGACATGCGAATAGGCCCGCCCAAAAATGAGAATAAAACTCTCACGTCGCTCGCTGGCACATAGTCTATTGAGATCATGACAATCCGTACTGAAAAACAGTTCTGCATACTATTTGATGAAAACTATAAACTGCGTTACGAGTTACAAAGTGAGATTCCGGCCTTTCCTAGCTTCGTTTGTCATGGCCTCGATCAAGCAAACGTTGGGTATATCTCGGCATTCTTCTCTCTACTGACGAATAAAAGCTATGTAAATCAACGTTTTAGCCAGGTTAAAGAAACGCCGTAAATCATCGACGAATAGCGCTGTTTCGGCACGCAAGTAGACACAACGGTTTTTGGGCGGCCCTATGTACCGTTAATGTAAGTACTAAAGACGAATTTACGGAGGGCTGTACTCAGGGAGAAGATCACCGGATTCTCGATCTCGATGCTGGCAATTAGAACTTTACGCGCCCATTCATTAACATGAACCGTAAATGAGCAACCGGATGAAAACCGGATAGAGAGATTGCCCGAGGTATGAACAGTTATTGACGTACTCTAGAGGTGTGAATACAAACTCAACTCATCATGCGCTGCCAGCCGGCCCGCTTTCCGAGGTTTCATGGCTTTGTGGGTCTTGCTGATGTTAGTTTCAAGACCTACGTTCCCTACAAATCTTGCCAATCGCGCCAAATTCTGTTTAATTTGGAAGATGCTGGTCGTCGCGTACAATGCAAGGTCATCAGCACAGAGACACAGGATGTCTACCCGTACCGACTCGCGGTTTCCTACGGCAAGAAGGATTACTCAGTAGCAAATGTAAAGTAAACTGGCCACGCGGTTGGCCCTCTTCTCCTAGCGGCAGTGCATGTCGTACGCACTCGAGACATGAGGGGACCGATAGAGTGCACGCGCTTCATGCAAGGCTTCCCACATGCACGGCGAGGTACGAGGCTGGCCGGAAGGCACGGCAGGCATGCACACGATAATACACATGCACTCCAGGGCTTAAGCCGGCAGCCAGAAAGAGGACGCGCGGAAACCGAAACCACGACCACCATGGAAACAGCCGGGGCCCTTCGCTGGCAGACAGACGCTGATGGGCTTTGGCGGCTTAACGATGAATGAGCGTCTTTTGCGACGAGCGACAAGCTGCTCCTGCTGTTGCTGGTTATCATGATGATGATTATGATGAGTGTATGTGAATGAGGAAGCCGACAGCAAACACGCCTGGGTTAGATGGATCGCGCAGGGTGACCTGTAGCATAGTGATGCTGTGTGTAGGTACTGCTGACTGGTTGTAGTAGCAATAACACAACAACAACAACAACAAGAACACCACCACCAACAACAACAACAACAACACCAATACAAACAACAACACCAATACCAACAACAACAGCGACAACAACAACCATTGAGTTAATGGGGGGTTGGATCGTAATGTACCATCTCTTTTTATTGAGACATCTGTGCTTCCCGTTTTTTTTCGATCATGGTCTATTTTTAATCCACTCCGGCACTCACCTTGTTTAAATTGGAAATCATGAAAACCAATTTAGGAGCGGACGGTCTGGCTCTCGAACCCAGGCCTCCCGAATGCAAGGCAAAGACTGTTGACACTAAGCCATTTTTCTCGGTATTACATTACCACACAAATAGCAACACAAGCAGCAGCGGTTGCTGCTGCTGCTGCAACGGCAGCGTCAGCAACAACAAAGACACAAAAACAACAATAATTAAAGCAATAGCAACAACTACCAAAACAACAATAAAAGCCACAACAATAAATAAAGACTTCTCCGCTATAATAGAGTAACGCAGAATCAGGTTACGCCGCATAGTGATTAACACAGGCTTTAACGTACGTTGTACGCTGCACGCCGAACGCTCCAACGTCGGCCGCAAACGTTTGAGGAACGCAAAGCCAGACGGGCTTCATGCCTTATCCAGACGCCGCCGCCGCCGCCAACCTGTGAAGAAAGCGACAGAGAAATAAATGACAGTCTTATTCAACGTACATAACTTGCATAACAGTAAACTGTGCGCGTTCATTATCAACGTTATCCAGCGCATATATAAATTGCGTAACTCTAAACTGCGCGTATTATTCAACTTAATAATGACGCTTCGTCTCTTTGAGAGACAGAGACTTCTGAATAAGATTGCCGGGAGGCGTCTTCTGCTTATTCACATTCGAGGACAGCGCTGAACGCAATCAATAACGCAGGACATGTGTCGTAGCAGTAAAAGTAAGCTAAAAAAGTTAGCAGTAAATAAAAAAAAATTAATATATATATATATATATATCAGATAAATCAAATGGGACACGCAGGAGCAATCGAGAAGGAACGGAAACGCATGGTGAAAAAGACCGAGCAAACGGCTCACTCTCTAGCTGGTAACGACGCTAATTAATTAATTAGTAGGCGTCTTGCTTTCGCTGTGTGCCGTGTCGCCATCGTTGTCGGCACGTCATGAATCTTTTACGCTAGCCGCCTGGTTTCGATCACCCTCCTACTGCAGCGTGCTTGCTACCCTTTCTCGTCGACGGGGTACTCTCTCGTACTTGATGCATCTCTCTCTCTCTCTCCCCCCATCTCCCTCTCTCACTCTGTCTTTCGCCCCCCTCTCTCTCTCTCTCTATATATATATATATATATATATATATACATTTCTCTCCCTCGCTATACTCGTATGTATGTGATTTCATAACAAAAGTTATTCAAGCGCCTATATGCGATGGTAGAGAAACAAATTATGAAGTTCTTGGACGTTTTTTCCTGCTTCGATGTCTGTTAAAGTTATCCCCGCTCATCGTTGCTTGTGATTTGATTGAACGAGAAAGCCCAAACACACTGAGAATCGTCGGCGGTACATTGACACTCGAAGTGTATAAAAGCTTCCCTACCACACAATACCCCTAATAGTAGACAATGGCAGGTGACCGTGCTCAAGTGAGACTGTGTCCACGTCAAACGGCTCCGGCTATCGCCTGCGCGATGCACTCTATACACGTGTGCAGGCTGATGATTTATAGATGATTATAGAGTTCTACTTTTGCCACACTTTTTGGTCTATATCAGACTCGAGTTTTAGCACGATGTCTGCCTCACTGTCTGCGTGTGCATTAATTAAATGAAGACACATGGGAGCATACAGGTACATGGTGTAATGCTTCGATTATTTTTATATTTGTAATAATAGCATTTGGGTGACGCTAGCATGGCGCCTCTCTATTACAATGTCGATGCTTCCCGTTTGTTTTGTTCGGACTTGCGGAACTTACTTTGATAAAGATTACGTCTACGTCTGGAAAGTTCTTGAAATTTCCCGTGCAGTGGAGGATGGGTTGAGAAGGATCGGAACGAACCATTGGCAGATGGCGCTATGTTTTTGTTTCGGTAATCCATTCAAGTCAATTCTTCCGCAAAAAAACAGTGTGAAGAAATGGCGTTGAAAACTCAGCGTTAAAAAATTGGGCTTAAGCATGTCGGTTCCGGCAAAGATTAGGTGCACAAGAGTCTTTTAAAGAACCTCGATCAATCATTCGGAGAGTTCAACCTAGACGACAAGTAAAATAGGTTCAAAACAGGTTGAGAAAAGGCTGCGAGGGACACAAGCTTAAAAAACTCCCATCTAGATATGTGGCAAGACAAACAAATGTCGCAGGCCTTTATGGTCCAAAAATTTCTTTCGACGCGGGCATGTATTTATAGTCTAGACTAGTCACAAGTGTTGATACTTGTGTACAATAATATGGCTCTCTGCTGAAATCCCAGAACTCGCTGTCGGAATCTAAATAGTGGCTCTTTTTACAGAAAAAGTATGTTCTAACTGTATTAGATCATATATATTTTGGAATGATTGCCAACGTTGTTCCTATGCATTTATAAATATAGAATGTAAAAAAACACGCGTATTTATCCAAAAATTGCTATTTTATCCCTGTACCTAAAGCCACGGCCTTTTTAATGTGAGGCTTTAGGTAATGGTTTGCTGCTAAGCCATCACGCTTAGCAAATAACTTTGCGCAATAGTTTGCGCTGCCAACGCCGTTGCTATTGAGTCGCTGTTAGCAAGAATATATCAAGCAACCTAGCAAAAGGTGCGGCTCCGGATCGTATTTGCGACATGGCAATACCGAGAGGGTACCCCACATATTGTACGGGGTACCAGATTGTAATCTGGTACCGTACAGTATGTGGGCTGAATGCAGTAAAGGTTTACATATTATAATTTTTGCCGCGCTATGTGTTATCGATGCGGCACTGTCGGATATTCGCCGCTCATTCACATTCATATTCGCCGCGAGTAATTACACGTAATGTCCGGGAGTTCAGCTAGAGGATTGCTGGTTAGCGCGAAACAGACATTTCGCTGTGTGGGCGGCGATGGAATCGGCCACCCAGATCGAATATGCCACCATCTTAATTAAGATAATCTAGATCCTGATATCGATTGTCAATCGCGCGGGTTCAATCTAGCAGTTAAACTGACGATGATGATGATGATGATAGAACATCATTAGCCAACATGCGCTGCCAAAACAGGAGACGTATTTAGCGTAATGCAATGCAACTCCAGGGTCTGGCGATGCCTCGGTCGCGGTTCTTGATACAAACACAAGCGACGCATACGTCGGTACATTGCAGCCAGCCTTACCGGTTGTCTTACGTTGAACGCAGTGGTAGCATACTAGCAGTACCTTGAATTGAGTGCGTGATTTTGCGCGCCGGTGCTGCACAGAACATCCTGTGCGACACTGAAGAACGGCTCGAGGGAGTCGTTAGTTTGTTAGATTTCGACGTTTTTCAAACTAAACTGTGTCTAAGTCGCCACCAAAGCTACTATGTTTATATATATTGGTAATTCTTTTTTTTATGGGGGGTTGGATAGTAATGCACCATCTCTTCTTTATTGAGACATCTGTGCTCTCCGTTTTTTTCGATCATGGTCGATTTTTAGTCCACTCCGGCATTCACCTTTGTCTAAATTGGGAACCATAAAGACCAATTTAGGAGTAGGCCGGTCTGGGTCTCAAACCCAGGCCTTCCGAATTCAAGGCAAAGGCTTTTGCCACTAAGCCGTCCTGCTCGGTAAATCTGGTAAGTTTATTTAATTCCTTTATTGGTTATATACAGTTGACTATAGTGAACGTATTTCTTAGTAAATCAAATCATAGTACTGCTTGAGATGTCATTTTGGGATCAATAGAACAACAACACTCCTAAGCTCTTAGCGTTAAGGGTGTATCACGCCTTAGATGGTGGTCGTATATTTTAATAAAGTGCATAACGCCCCTACTATCACGATCAAGGGAGAATTTTGTAGTTATAGTAATCAATATTTTAAAAACTTTTATTAGACTTGCACATATTCGCAAGTTACTTCTTCTTAGTTTATATGGTATGGAAACTACCTTGGCACACCGCTCTATGGTATCGAAGCTATTGTAAAACACCGCCCTGAAATCTTCAAACCGTCGACACCGCGTGCAAATTCAAAACCACGTGCTCTACCGGTTAGTGTCATCCCAGACTTTCTTTGTACAATGGACATGGATCTCTGGGTTTAGAAATAGGCACCAGCATCCGGTAGGAGCACTCCTGCCCGAGCTATTCGACGGCTATGAACCCCCGCAACTGTTACTCCAAGCAGATGCGTTTTCCCTGTGGAGTCTACTGTCGTTCTGTGCGTTATAAGGCTTCTTTTGGTCGTTAAACGCACCTGCTCTTACAGATGCTGCCTCACGGTGTCTAGTGTAGTGTTTTCTTCTCACTTCCTTCATTAGATAGGCTCAAGGCTGCTTGTGTTTGACGTCATTTCCCTACACACGTACTTACAAATGTAACGTAATTACTATACGTGGCCATCTTGGCATCATTTTCACATAAGCTGCGCGCCTTGTTTGCTGTGTACTCCCGTTTTAAGAATGGACGCACATAGCAAACAAGATGCATTCCTTCACAACAAATTACAAGACAACCCTCGTATGTCGTTGTCTAGGAATTTCAATGCCACTGAATGGATAGTCTGGAATTCTTTCCGTAAGCTTTCTCAACTTATTTGTTTTTTTACACTAATGCCTTAATTTTAGCAAGGAGTCTGATGAGATTGGTCTTTGTCGCAGTTATACTGTGAGAGCGCAGCGTGTCCAATTTACCGGGCTCGTGGCATAGCCTCTGTTCACTCCTTTAGCACGGTACATCAATTGGCAGTCTTGACGTTAACGCGGGCATTGCAGTATGGCGGTATGTGGCCAAGCACCATCGTTGATCATTTTGACGTCGAACAATATTACCCAGTGGCTCAATCTTTTGATTATTTTGGTTTTCCCCTAAAAGTGCATTAAACAGCATTGCGAGATGAGCATTTTTGGTCTCACGTAGCGACCGGGGGTTTGTACTGGTCTTGCCCTAGATTGATATGCTCGCGCTTGCTTGAGCTGGCACTGGAATATTAAACGTGTGTTTTTCTCCACTTTGATCTCGATGAGCCGACAGATATGTCTAGGCTTTGCAATCACTTATCTCCTTTTGTCGCGTTCCGTCGTCACCAGTTTCTCTTTTCGGATGCATACTGTGTTTTGCAGCTTGCCGCACTAACGCAAGTCACCCTTCAAATCCGTAGTGTGAATTTGTACTGTTGTCTGCTATAATAGGTCCTTCCTCGTCACAGGCTTTATCTGCTCTAAGCACTTTACAGGCTATTAGGGGTTTTCTAGTACTAAACTCCGCTTGCATCGGGGTAGTGAACTTCTTTGATATAACAAGATGTCATTGCGTTGTAATCCAGGTCCTTAGAGAGGCATTCTAGGCATAATTAATAATACACACATACATACGAGTAGTACGTTCGTTCCAATATTGCGTGGAAGGCAGACAGGCCGACAAGGTGCTAAACCAAACCGAATATCGGTCAAACGCAGTGTACGGTGTTTGAGTGATGGGCACTGTGGGAACGCTATGGGCGTCTGTCAGTATAAACTGTCGGTGGTCTACCAGTCGCTATTTGTATCTGTGAGTATATATATATATATATATATATATATATACACCATTCAAAAAACAAATATTATTAAATTCCATGGTTTGTATCTGTTATAGCAGTATCAGTAAAGATGGTGACAACACATCATACCTTCATAGTCACGATGACGGCCAAAATGTTGGCTCCAGCTTGACATCTTCATACTCAAACAAGCCAACTACATCGTTCCGCTTATGCTTAGAAGAAACAGCACGCAATTTCCATTTATCCTTTCATATTGTGTTATCCAACCTATAACTGCTGTTTAACTGTTTCGTAAATTACAAACATTCTGACGTAAGCTTGCAAATTAATTTCCTCATCTTCATCCATCTTTCTGACGATGTGCTTGCGTCATACATGCACGATGGTATTCCAATTTTGTACTCACATCATACGCGCATAATGACATTCTGATATCATACATGTACAATACATGCATAATGATATTCTGGTTTCGTCATACATAAAGGTTTATATTCGCATTACTTTACAGCGTTTTCCACCAGTGTGATCTAAATGTATTGCGAGTAAAGACCAAACGTGAAGTTTTTTCTCAGCAAATGTTCACAATTTGAACAAAATTCACAACTCTCGACGCTTGCAGCGTACATA
Source organism: Dermanyssus gallinae (assembly GCA_003439945.1). Classification (NCBI taxonomy): domain Eukaryota; kingdom Metazoa; phylum Arthropoda; class Arachnida; order Mesostigmata; family Dermanyssidae; genus Dermanyssus; species Dermanyssus gallinae. Next base: position 65,942 of record QVRM01005714.1, on the reverse strand, counting down.
TGCGCTTATTACATGTCATATGTGCACGTTTCTCATCACTTAAACCGGGCAAGAGGGCTTAGTGGCAAAAGCCTTTGCCTTGCATTCGGGCGGCCTGGGTTCGAGACCCAGACCGGCCACATCTAAAATTGGTTTTCATGGTTCCCAATTTAAACAAGGTAAATGCCGGAGTGGACTAAAAATCGACCACGGTCGAAAAAAAAGCGGGGAGCACAGATGTCCCATTAAAAAGAGATGGTGCAATTATATCCGACCCCCTATAAAACTTTTTTTTAAAGTTTACAGGTTCATCCCTTTTTTTCTGGGAGGTTTCGGGAATGCATGATGTACATGCGCCACTAGCAGCCTGCGTGACTAGTGTGAGACTCGCAAACCCACTAAACCCGGATTCCTCCCCACCCCCCCAGGCTCGGTATTACTTTGGCATTACATCGAAGCCGTAGGTTCATCCCTTGTATCCCTTTCAATTGCCTCAATTCTTGCCTCAATTGCCTCAATAATGGTCCCAAGATACGACTGTAACGCGTAGTCATCTCGACGTATGCATAGATAAGGGGCACAGCAACATAGTGCTGCTGCTGTTACGGTAAAGCATTGCCTTGTGCCGCTACAATAGTAATTGTTAAAAAAAAGTTAAGATGAAAATTACTCTATACACAGCAGGCATGCTAACGACCAGCCAATCGTATGTTACAACAACAGCTTTCAACTAACAATTTTCTACACCTGACAAGGCGGGTTGGGTTGGTGGTCAGCTCGAACTTTCTAAAAACTGTTTCGTCTGCACTTGTCTTTTCTTCTTCAGAGTTTACTCACTCCGAGTCACACCGAGGAAGAACAAGATAAGTGGAAAGCATAGCGGTAATCAGTCCTCCTGCTCAAGTCAGCAGAGATTCTTGAGTCGCGATAAGTACACAAATTACAATGAGCAGCTGTTTTGTCGGCAGGGAAGAAGCTAAAGCTAGGTTTTACGCCCGATACGCCGATATATACGTGTCGCGTCCGTGGTGGCGTCATACAGGCTACAACGGTAACGCGCACGCACACACAAAACTAGACCACACACGGCACACCGACGCCGGTGACTGAGTGACCAACTAACCAACCAACCGACAACAAAAGTCTGCCAAAAGACACACGAGTGAGAAAGCAAGGGCATCGCTGGCGGTTAATTGGAACCATGCGATTCGCTCATGCTTGAAGAAAAACAGGTCCGACAGAACGTCTCGTTCCGAACGAGGGTACTGAGAACACCGAGGACGACGACAACGATGACGACGACGATTACAGAGGAACGAAGAAGACACAAGCCGACAGAACCCACAAGTTTTGAGTACGACCGAGCGGCACAACACGCAGAGGAATGAGGCAGGCCGTGACCCGCGAGAAAGCAACTGCCCACTGGCCAGCAGTTCAGTAAGTCGTCCAGTCAGTCGTCTGACTCTGACTATTCGTCTGTCCAGCACGATTGTTAATTACCATCAAAGAGGGAAACATCGCGCGATGATGAGAATTATAGTTTATGCTGCTGTTGATGCTGCTGTTGATGATGATGGTGATGATCATGGCAATACTGATGATGATGATGATGACGACGATGATGATTTATGCCCATCTGGCACGGTGCGAATGAATGCACGCACCTACCCGCCAAGGCGAAAAAGTTAATTCCCTCTTAGTGTGCGCGCGTGCAACTTCAATTGTGCCGGCCTTGTCTCCTCTCCTCGAGACGGCGGGGCCCTCTCGACTCCGGGCCACGCAGTCAGCCACCCAACCCAGGCTGGTCAACCGCCTCTTCGCGACTGGTCGGCGGCCCCGGCCGAAGAAGACACCAGTCAAAGCCCGGCTGCGTCTGGCCCGCGCTCGGCCCGCGACAACTCCGCCGCTGCCGCCGCCGCCAACGCTACCACCGCTACCGGCGACCGGCTACTTGTCCAACTACTAATTATTGAGTAAATGCGGACATGATTAATTATGGTCGTCAAACGAATGTTCCCAGTAAATGTTTTCAGCAACTTTCGACTTTGCTCCTTGCAACTCTCTCTCTTACTCTCACACTCTCTCTCTCTCGCTTTCTCTGTTTTCTGTATCTCAATCCGTTTCGATGCATATATATATATATATATATGTTTTCTGAAAAAAGTTATAGCCATCTTGAGGATTTCCTTGCAACTCTCTCTCCTTTTCTCTTTTTCTTGTATCTCAATCCGTTTCCATGCATATATATATGTATACATATGGTGTTCAAAACGTATCGCGACTTTTGTGTTTTTTCAAAAATTATTCATTTATTCATGAATATCTATTTTGTCCCCTTCAAAGTAATCCCCATGAGATATTATACACTTGTGCCAACGGTTTTTCCAATCTTCGAAGCACTTCAAAAAACCATTTTTTTTAATCTTGTTCAGCTCCTCCTTCGATGCCGTCTTTATCTCGTCAAGCGTAGCGCAACGTCGTCCTTTCATGGGCCTCTTCAGTTTAGGGAACAAGAAAAAGTCACAGGGGGCCAGATCTGGGGAATACGGTGGCTGCGGCATCATTAGTGTGTTGTTTTTGGCCAAAAACTCGCGCACAAGCAACGATGTATGAGCAGGGGCGTTATCGTGGTGCAAAAGCCAATTTTTGTTCTTCCACAAATCCGGGCGTTTCTGGCGGATTGCTTCGCGCAAATTGCGCATAACTTGCAGGTAATATTCCTTATTGACCGTTCTACCCTGTGGCAAGAACTCATGATGCACCACGCCCCTGCAATCGAAGAAGTCAGCAAAACTTTCACATTCGACCGAACTTGGCGCGCTTTTTTCGGTCTTGGTTCGTGCGGCAGCTTCCATTGAGATGATTGAGCTTTGGTTTCCACGTCATAACCATAAACCCACGATTCGTCACCAGTTGTGACCCTCTGGAGCAAATTTGGGTCGTCGCGGACAGAGTCCAACATCTCATTAGCAATGTTCATGCGATGCTGTTTTTGGTCGCAATTGAGCAATTTTGGTACGAATTTCGCGGCGACCCGTCTCATGCCCAAATCATTGATAAAAATCGAATGGCACGAGCCAATCGATATGTTTAGGTCCTCAGCAACTTCTCTAACGGTGATTCGACGATTGGCCAATACCATTTTCTCCACTTCATTAATTTTTTCGTCTGTTGTTGAAGTGCTCGGGCGTCCGGCACGCTCTTCGTCGTTCACATCTTCTCGGCCTTCTGAGAACATTTTGTACCACCGATAAACGTTGCTTCGGTCCAAGGTAGCTTCTCCGTATGCCACAGTCAACATTCGGAATGCATCCGCGCACTTAATTTCGTTTTTCACACAAAATTTGATACAGGTTCTTTGATCCATTTTTTTGAATAGGTAAAAATCGAAGACGATCCAATACACGTGCAAGCAAAGCAGCTGTCAACAATTAAGTGAACATTCAAAATGGCCGAGCTTGTCGGCATAAGTGAGAGACATGAGTACCAACATAACGCCACAAAAAATCGAAATTCGAATATACGTAACCCGCGAAAATTCAAAAGTCGCGATAACGATTGAACACACCTCGTATATACAGGGTGCGGCAGCGAAATCCAGACTAAACGTTATCGCCCGTTTCGCAATCTATGTCTAAATGAAAACAGATACTTCGGTGATTTTTTTGCGTGCCGTTAGGGACACTCCTGAGGAACATTTTTATTCAATGTAGCCACCATCAGCAGCAATTACACTTTCAATTCTGGCGCGAATGCGCCCGCAGGCCTTCTTCAAAGTTAGCGGATTGAGATTCTTAAACGATTTGACAATGGCTCTGCGTAGCGCTTCTGTATTTCCATGTCGAGACCTGTTAGCCTCTTGCTCAACAACGCCCCATACATAGAAGTCCAGGGGATTCAAGTCTGGACTGCTAGGGGGACATATTGTTTTGTCCCAGAATGCCGTCATGTTGCCCCGTAGCCAATCCTGGACGAGATTACTGGTGTGGGCGAGAGCGCCGTCTTGTTGAAAGACATATTGTCTTCCATTGGACACTCTATCAATCCATGGTTTCACCACGCTTCGCAGAACACGTAAATACACTTCCTTTGTTACGGTTTCGTGTCTGTCAAAAAAGTGTGGGGGCAATACGTCTCCTTCATTCGACACAACACTTAGGACGTGCACACTGGCAGTACGTTTGGTTCTATGCACGATTGGTACATCCTCAGGGCCCTTTGAGAGCCACCGGTCATTTTTCGGGTTATATTTTTAGTCAATAGTGAAGATTTTTTCGCCGGAGAAGAATCGAAGATGTCCCGCCATTTCGTGTCTCAAAAACGTGAGGATAAGATGGCAGCAAGTCTTGTTTTTCGCGGCCTAAGACAACATCTGTCTGACTTTGAACGTGTAAGACTTGTAGCGCAGTTCTTTGTTGATAATCCTACGCATAGAACGATCACTCATACTGAGTTTGATCGCTAAACGGCGCATCAATAGACTTGGATCCTTAAAACGCAGTTTTTGCACCATTTTGAGTACTTTTGGCGTCCTCACTTCCCGTCGGCGGTTGCGAATCTTCCTTCCAGGTCTTGCACCACCTAGCCCTGTCTCTTCTGCATCTCTGTAGCGTCGGGCAATGTCGTAGACCGTTGCTCTTTTAAATCCAGTGATGTTGATGATTTCGGCTGGCCGATGTCCGGCACAAAGCAATTGTATAACGGTCTTATTCTAAACCCAGGTTGCGGCGGCCGTCCATGATGACAATGTGTTTTTGTTCTATTGTGAGTGGGCTGTTTGCTAACGCAAAATGATCTGAATTAACGCATTCCGTCTATGCTGGGTAGCCCGCCAAAAAAAGCCCGCTTGGATTTTGCTGCCGCACCCTATATACAGGGTATTACAGGAATATTTGATCAACGATATATGGAATTGTAGAGCTCGTTAAGGCAAATATTTTTTCTAATGGAACATGGTCTCTAAGAGGCCCTGTTTCGGAATGAGAGTTAAATTACTACAATTTGTGACATTGGTGTTTTTGCCCGACATAGGAGCATATAATGTGCTGTTGCGAGACAACCAGGTTTCCTAGACAGAAGCTAAACACACCGCCGTTCGTGAGAAAATTCTGCTTCTTTCGAAGAACTCATAAGGCCGGTCAGAAGATGCTACATGGTCGCTTAGAAGAGAATTCGCCAAAATGAAGTTATTTTATTAACATTTACGCCCAATACCTCAAAATCATTACCTTACGACCACTTACAGCGCTCTAGACTAATATTCAGGCAAAATCGATCATTTTGGTACCAAACTTATGGCAATGCGAGCTGTGGTTGCGGAGTAATTACGATTTTTTGGTGGGATGTCCAGATTAAGTGCATGTAAAATGACTGTGTGGCGACGTTCACTACCGCCGACGTGTCGCGCGACAGCCGCAGCGCGTCATTTTACATGCACTTAATCTGGACATCCCACCAAAAAATCGTAATTACTCCGCAACCACAGCTCGCATTGCCATAAGTTTGGTACCAAAATGATCGTCATGAATTGCGCATTTGCCTGTTGTTAACTGAATATGTTAGTTTAGAGCGCTGTAAGTGGTCGTAAGGTAATGATTTTGAGGTATTAAGCGTGAAGGTTAGTAAAATAACTTAATTTTGGCGAATTCTCTTCTAAGCGACCATGTAGCATCCTCTGACCGGCCTTATGAGTTCTTCGAAAGAAGCAGAATTTTCTCACGAACACGGCGGTGTGTTTAGCTTCTGTCTAGGAAACCTGGTTGTCTCGCAACAGCAATTCTATGCTCCTATGTCGGGCAAAAACACCAATGTCATAAATTGTAGTAATTTAACTCTCATTCCAAAACAGGGCCTCTTAGAGACCATGTTTCATTGGAAAAAAAATATTTGCCTTAACGAGCTCTACAATTCCATATATCGTTGATCAAATATTCCTGTATATATATATATATATATATATATATATGCTCTCTGAAAAAAAGTTCCAGCCATCTGGAGGGTTTTTATAAAATCTGTTCAAATTGGCATTTTTTTTCTAATAACTGTCTTGTTAAAATTACCGTGAAGTTACTAAAACGTGTTATACCGACGTGACTGACAGTAAAATTGTGTTAAAAAATTGTGATTGCGATATATCTTGGTATTCCATAGACAAACATGGGCATACCAAAGTGTTCGGACGAAAATCCTACTTGGTCTGGAACTCCATTCTAATTTTGCTAGCAAAAAATGTCGCATTGAATAAATTTGTAAAATTGGAGATCTTGTGATGTGTTCTAATTTTTAAGCTTTTACATTAAGTCCCTGAACGATATAGGATTCCCATAGAGTCAATGGGGGCTGCTGTCTAGATCTGGCGGCCAATGCTTCGTTCGATGCTAACATGAAATTCTTTTGGAGTCCGACTTCAGAGTGCAGGGAAGGCGACTTACGCTAATCATATCACGATATCATTGTCATGGTACTAAAATAACCCTACAAAAAGCGCTTTTTCCAATTGTATGCCAATTACGCGTGTAATAGCAAAAGGTTGGGGCACTGCCAATGAACGCAAAAAAATGAGACATCACAGACTCTCGATTGCTGTAAAGCTATTCAATACGATATCTTCTGCTGCCATCCAAAACTGAATTCTCTTCCAAACATGAATATACGTTCGGTTTCTCTATAAAACAACTAAGTATCTCTCAGTCGTACATTCTGTAAAACTACCTCCGGTCAGCCTTATCGATATAATCATTTTTAATAATTCCTTCCAAACATAATACTTCCTCTCTATTCTATAAAGACTAATGCTTATTTTAAGAAGTTTCTTTAAGTAAGGCTTAAGCTTTTATAAACCCCTGTTTATATATATATATATATATATATATATATATATATATATCTGTCTGATGGAGGCGAGCGTGTTTCTAACCAGGGTCGTCTGCTATTGTTATGGTTTTCAGTAAGGCAAATCAATTCCTACTGAACATATCTCGATGCGACAGCGCTGTGTTGTTTTGCGAAAATTACCAAGAGTGACTTCTACAAAGGACCCCTTGTTTAAAATTATATATATATATATATATATATATATATATATATATATATATATGCATTTTAACAAAACAATGCATTTTACCCCAAACAAATCAAAATTTGTATATACATTTTATGACCGCCCCCTTGACAAAGTAAACGCTATGAATGATCTGGGAATTGTTATGACCCCTGATTTAAAACTCTCGAAACAAAGCAGATAGATAGCACTAAAAGCGACGAAAAGGTGTAACTGGATTCTCAGATCCTTTGTTCTAAGTGATGCTGAATTGTACACCCCCCTTATGACTTCTAAGCAATGAGAAAGATAAACCATTATTGCAAAATATTTTAAAAAGCTTCGTTGATAGACTTTCATTTCGTTGTGGTATGCCACAAAAGAACATACCCGTAGAGGACATAGTTGATGTTTTTAACTCATTGTACCAAAACGTTTACAAAGGATCTTACGAAATAAAGAAGTCTGTAATTTAATATTCAACTGTATACATTTGTAAACTCTATCTTAGATAGCTACGAATCGAATTGCATAGCGGAAAAGAACACTGTGATGTCTCTGCTTCCATACGAGAGAGCGAGCCGAACCTATGCATGCATCTTGTGATAATTTGTACATTTTCCCCGTATTTTATATAACGCGCGTGCGTATGATTATTGTGTCTCCCTAGGAGATGTCTCCGTAGGGCAAGACATCAGCGTTAACTTTAGCATACCGCCAGTAGCCGCCATTGTATTTTGAGATTTATATGTCACGTTATGCGTTAGGAGAAGGGCAGCGGAAGGGCAGGCTGAGGTGGTTTAGCTCAGCATAGAGGTAGGTCCTTTTCTCCTTATTCCTCATTTTCTTTCGATCGTCGTCCCGGTCGGCCCAGTCCCGGGCACCGCCGCTATAATCCCAGTGTGGAGAGCGCTTCGATAACAAGGCCTGCTGACGCTGTTGCTCCGGCTCCTGCTGCTGCTGCTGTGCCACTGCCCCACGGTAAGCTGCAGTTTGTCTGCCCGCCTTCGCCGCGGTCTTCTCGTCGTCGCACAGGTAGAGAGTGCCAGTGTCGAGACGGTGAGGAGTCAGAGCAAGGTAGGTACTCGTAGACGGACGAGTAGGCCGCGGATAGATAGGTACGGAATAGCGGCACCAGATAGGTGGCACATGTGAGTGCCAAGTGGTCGTTGGCTGTTCGCCCGATGAGCTGCCGCTGCTGTTGCTGCTGCTGCTGCTGTTTCTGCTGTCGGGAACGACCAAGGCGATGAACACGACGACGACATTTGGTATCGGACGGGACTAGTAGCCGTGCTAATAGTTGTAGTTGTACTGTAGTAGTAGTAGCATCATCATCTGCACTAGCAGCAGCAGCAGTAGAAAACGACGAGGAGCTCTTGAGAAAATGAAGAGATTCCCGCAGCGAGAGCAGAGCAAGTAAGCCTGGACACACGCGTCACTGGGCACCGGCCACCGGCCCCCGGTTAGTATGTACAAGCGACGGGATGAACCAGCCCCGACCGACAACGCTTGACAACGCTTCCAGCCACGAACGACAATTCGCCGCTGCCGCCATCGCCGCCGCTGCCGCCGCTCGCCTCTTCCGCTTCCTTCGTGGGTCCCCTCGAGCGGGCTGGCTGGCTGGCGGCCGGGCCGACCGGGAGGCGATCAGTCGGGCGTAATTCACATAAGAGCAGGAGGTCGTCGACAGAGGCCAACGTGGAATAAGATGGACAGATTGCAGAGAGCTCGATATAGAACGATCGGGAAAGTGAGAGAGAGGGAGAAATATATATATATATATATATATATATATATATATATATATGTATAGAGAGAGAGAGAGATGGATAAATAGATAGATAGAGAGAGGAAATATGAAGAACAAATTGGTCAGAGAGAGAGGTAGAGAGTGCAGGGGTAAGAGAGAACATGAAGAACAAGGCGGTTAAACGAGACGAAGTGGTGGGCTGGGGGGGGGGGGGAGGACACAAGCGAGAAACTAACCGTTCGAAGAGGTGCAAAAGACCCATTGAGAAAGGCAGGTATGAATGGAGACAGAGACCTGGCAATAGGGAAAGCGGGGGGCGCTAAAAGGGCCAGGGGAAAGATTATACAATTGTGAGATTGACAGCGCGATAGGAGAACTCATTGCCCACCAGAGTCAGGAATGTCGTTGACCATCACTAGGGCCGCGTCACGACCACTATGACCACCATTGACGGGGTCGTCGTCGTCCACGACGACGACTCAACAACAGCGGCGGCATAGCCTCTTCAATAGCTGTACTTCAATATCTGGACTCTAGACAGCATTGAAGAAGAATAGTTTGTGTGTTAGAACAAGTTACTCAATGTCATACGAGACAGGAAGACAAAAAAGAAGTGGAGTGAAGAGAGAGAGAGGAAGAGGCCGGGGATCAGATACAGGCACTGCACGTCTTGCATCACACGTTGTGCAAGACGGCTAAACGAACACGCCTAGTAAGCCAGTGGCAACTGTTCTCACCGACAAACTATATAGTTATATAGTTTCTCTCAGCTACAGCTGAATAGCCCTCTGTGAGTCTACGGCATATAAACATTCATGTGGTGAAGAAACCTTGCCTACTGTATGTCAGCTAGCCTAGCCGAACGAGCCCCACTCTGGGGCCAGACAGAGTCCCCACGAACACTATTGTCACGGCTACAAAGAAACAGCAGGCATTCCTTGGAGCTGGGCCGAGCAGCCGGGGTGGCAGCAAGGGGATGTCTTTATGAAAATACGAACAGCCTTGAATAACAACAGCTACAGCATGAGCTGCCTCAAACATGGACACACGCGCATACATAACCTTCCATGCCCTAAGGGCAAGCGCACAGCTTCACAGGATCTGAGTGGGACGAGAGAGTTCGCCTGCTCACTACTCGTCTCGCATCGAGTGAGTCATCGACAGTGCCGATTATATATATATATATATATATATATATGTTACGTAACACAGAGCCTATGGGAATGAAGGTAGGTGTTGTGGGGTTAAACTTGTACGCCGGTTTAAAACTCCGGTCGTTTTTGTCACTGACTCAAAATGAAGCATCAAGTTTCTACAGATACACTAAGCAAATATTGTTTTAATTAGTTCAACCGCTATTTAGGGAGTGCCTGCTAATCGCACCCTTGTCATTGCTCACCTGGAAGCTGAGTTGTTATGTTAAGCGATTCGCTAGGGTCGTTACATTAATAGCAGCTATAAAAAAAGAATATTAAAACAATACACCCATATATGCACGCACGTGCCGAGCTCTCTCTCTCTCTCTCTATATATATATATATATATATATATATATAGGGTCTCCAATGAAGATTTCAAGAGCGATATAAATATTCGTAGATCTCGTTAAATCAAATCCTTTTTCTAATAGAACATGATCTCATGAGATGTCTTGTTTCGGAGTGAATATGAAATTACTATAATTAGTGACACTCACGTTGTTACCCGACATAGGAACACCAAATGTGCCACTGCGAGACATACAGTTTTCCTATGCAGAAACTAATCACGTTGTCCTGTTTGTGAGAAAGTAATACTCCCTCTGGAGAATATATAACGCCGGCCGAAAGATGCTACATGATCGTTTAGAAGAGAACTCGCAAAAAAATATAGTTCTTTTATTAGCCTTTGCGCCAAATACCTTAAAATCATAGCCTACGGCCACTCGCAGCGCTCAAAGCTAACATTCGAGCAAATGCGAATTTCATAACGATCACTCTGGTACCAATATATGGCAATCCGATTCGTGGTTGCCGAGTAATTACGATTTTCTAGAGAGCATGTCAATATTGAGTGCCCTATTGTTGGGCAAACGATAATTTGTGTACGACTCACCAGCGTTATTCCGTGAATGTGTGGGCTGGCCTGATCAAAGCTTAATTACTTTGCAACTACGGCCTGCATTGTCATAAACTTGATACTAAAATGATCGTCTTGCGCGTTTAGATGTGTTATTTTTGAGTGCTGTAACGGGTTGCAGAGCTATGATTTTGAGGTATTAGGCGTTAACGCCTTCATTTTCTGCAAATTCTTCTGTAAACGCTTATGTTGCATTTTCTGGCCGACGTTGTATGTCTTTCAACATTTTTACGCAAACACGATGATGTGCTTAGTTTCTTACAAAACCACCGTCACGGAATTTAGTGATATCACTCTTATTTCGAAACGAGCCTTACAAATCCTTATATTGCTTATAAAATCTTCCTGGAAAAGCCTGTATATGTATATATATATATATATATATATATATATATATATTATAAATGACTTTACACATTTGCATAGTTTCTTTAAAAAATACTTACATTCCGTCGCAGGGCATTGCAAGTAAACTCGCGGAAGACGAAAGCCATTAAGTTTCGCCGTGGGGCTCGATTGGCTGCAGCAGACGTAATAGCCTGCTGTGACCAATCGCTGGAGTTTGTCAACCCTTCCCGTATTTGCGTCTGAGACTGCACCATATGAAAACGACCTGTACCTAGCACATCGGCAACAGATGTCCGACGGCTATTGCTTCTATTCACATAGAGGTAAGAGACTTTCAAAGACTGTCTCTGAGTGCAGCAGTGCATCTTTTAAGCTTAAAATTGTACCAATGTTACCGCTACAGCCATGGCAGGGCATGAGACCATCTTTCAGTGGCAAACTTTGCCCAGATAGAAAATTGCTTTACAACATTATGAAGCGCGCTCTTTGCTTACCGCGAACGGCAAGAACAGCTACGTGTACCTGCTATTGGTCTGCGTACTGGGAGTGGGAACAATCAAAGTCAGGCCTTAGGTCACCTATTACAGGACCATTACAGCAAATTTTGTTGGAGTGGCAGGGAAAAGTGACCGAGGCCTCAGCAAAGGTAGCGCAGTTAGATGTCTACCTCGCCAGGAAGCTCTGGGATGGAATAGCCGGCACGTGTACACAAGATACATGTGCATGGCTACCATCACTTAGTACGTTTAACTCAAGGATTTTACCACACTGACGATTAATGTCTTTGCCGGTTATGCTTGCAGACGTGCACTAAATAGGACGCAGCGAGCTGCCGCAAGGCGGTTTCTGCACGTTTTCGCCCTGATGCGACGGTCGCTGAATATTTGCTTTAAATAGCTCTACAATTTCCTATATCGTTCGCAAAATCTTCCTAGGAGCCCTATATATATATATATATATATATATATATATATATATATATATATATATATGGTCTCATAGAAAAAATTACCAGAAATATATATATATATATATATAATTAGCTTACACGCCTACATGGTTTCTCTTAAAAATACCTTACTTTTGGTCGTGAGGACCTGCAAATAAATTCACGGAAGACGAATTCCATTAAGTTTTGTCCTGGGGGTCAATTGGCGTGTAAATTTAATATAATGACGATCATATGCATACTTATAAGCAATTTTGAAATGTAAACTCATTGCGAATTAAAAAAAAATTAATAAAAAAACATACATTTTAAAAATAACTGCGATATATTATGCTGCTAAACATAAGGAGGGGCACCGTTGTACGTTTAAAAAAAACACAAGTATTTCAAGATAGACACTTGAAATCACTACTAACTGCTTGTCACTAAGTTACGCCAGATAGGTGCGCTTTTTGTTCTGGGTAATGTGGGGAAACCCATTAAAATAACTGGTGGTTCGTTGACCTACATGACCGGCATATTTGAGGTATGACTTCAGCGTAGGTAGGGAGCCGCTGGTCTGAATTTCAATCTTGAGTGTGCTACCGCCTCTCTTCCTTTGCCTTCGCTTTTATAATTACTCCCACAAAATTAAAGCCTAGGTCTAGAAGCTGCTACGACCGGTGAGAACATAGATCAGGTAGTATCTGTACAAGGTCAGTACCTGGGACACCGTCTTTGTCAACGACCCTGGTGTCTCTCGTTCCGCTCGAGTTCATTTAGCCTCTCAGCTCTCCGTGTTTGCATCGCCTTTTTCCAAGTATCTTAACCCAAACTTTTCGGACTGGCCTCCCGCTAACATTTAACGTCCTCGGGACTGCTTTTTGCGTTGCTTCATAGACGGGCCCTCATAAATACACATGTGCAACAGTAGGGCTCGAACCCGCGCACCTATGTGTCTCTTCAGGTCGCAAGGCGCGGGCAAATGCATCACGCCACCGGGCTCGACAAAGTACCTGAATCTGGCATAACAACTCTATTCGTTTTCGCCAAAGTATCATGCAGACAATTACCAGCGCAGAGGTTATGGACAACGCCCTGTGCAGTCTGTTGACCCGTATGACTAACACCCTTTGCGCCTTTCTTATATTTCCCTTGTTCCTCTTAGTTTTCAGTGCAACTGGTCCAGCGATTGATGCTAAAGGGCGCTATGTGTTATCCTAGGGCCCCTTTTTTTCGTGGCATTAGTCTGGTCAGCTTGCTTGCCGTTTTGGCTGTTAAATAATCAACGTGGGCTGAACAGCTTAAGTTTCTGTCGAGCATTACACTGAGGTATTTGGCCTACTTGTTTACCTGGATCATGTGGCCGCCTACACGGATATCCCGTTTCCGGCAGTGCTTTCTTCAAATAATGAATGCGCCTTGCTCTCTTCCGGTGCTAACATTAGGTGGTGGGATTTTATTCGTCAATTTAACCCCACAAGGCATCGTTTATTCGGACCATTAACAGCAGTGCTTCCATCCGCCGTCGTACCTTACACATCGCCTAATCAGATGTGAGGTCATCAGAAGGCCTTCTCCATCGAATTTAGGATCACCCCAAGATTGCGCTGCTAAACGCATTTTTTACGTCCAGCAAAATGAGAAACCCGTACTGATCCTCTGAAATCATGGACTTGGATTTCTTCGATGGCGTCATTAAGTCTACCCGCAAGCATCGACTTGACAGGCTTGACAACCCTGTTAAGGAGGGATATGGGCCTGTAGGCTCAGGGCGAGGATGATCCTCTCTCCAGCTTTGGGATAAGTGACAGGCGGGCCTTATTCCAAAGTTCTGGCGCTCCCGCTTATACCCGCAGTTTAGTACAGGAGCGACTATCTGAGCATATGAGCATGTTTTGTGAAAAAGACGTATGTCCGCCAAACAGCCCCGAATTGCATGCGTTAGACTATTATGTATGGGGCGTGATTGAGCGAGAGACAAGCCGCAAGACTGCCGCAACTAAGAAAGCATTTAACGATTTAGATAAGAATATTCTGACGCGGGCTTCTATGTGCTTTATCAGGGTGAGCGGGTGTTATATTGAACAAACATATCTGTCAGAAGTTACCCTCTCGGTATATATATATATATATATATATATATATATATGTATATGGGATTATAAAATACAAGCATTATCTCAAACGCAACTTGACTGTATCAGTTAAACTAAGGGTTCCCCAAGATTGAAATCTCTTTCTAGCACGCTTGGATGACGAGAATCGAGGGAGGCCCTAGTTCTGTTGGACATTATAAGTTTTTCTATGTTTAGCAACCACGGGGTTCCGCACAGAGAAAACGTTTTACTCTGGCGAAGGAGCAGGCATAACGCTTTGGCGACTTGCTTTAAACGGCAGCGATAGGAACAGAGATCGAGCATATCCGCCACGTCTCACAGCAGCTGCTGAAAGTATTCCACCACTGTTGTTGTTGGTGGTTGCTGCTGCTGCTGCTGTGAAAACAAAACAAAAGCCGTCAAGGTAGAGGAAATTACGCCGTCGTTCAGCATAAGCCGCAGAACGATTCGTTGCCTCTCTAATCATCGTTTGGCGTTTTACTTTGAAATGTTGTCATTTTTTTCATGATTATTACCGCTCTTGGGACAAGTGCTACTGCTGCTGCTGCTGCTGCTGTGGCAATGCTGCTATTACTGTTAGTGTCCGACTCGATCTTTGTTTGCAGTTTGGGCACTTTGCCAGGGCTAGGGAACAGAGAGGGAAAATAAAGAAGAGAAGCGGAAAAGTCATATTCAGTAGGAAGTGTCTTCATTGAAAAGTCGATTATAGTGGCCGCCATACGTGCGACTGGGGTCCATGCCTGCCAGCCACCAACTAAAAGGCACTGCAGGACGGCAGGAGGTTGCAGGAAGACAAGACGGTTGTGATATCAAACGCAAAGGCTGTCCTGGGCCGGGCCGCTAACAACAACTAGAGTAGCGATGATTATTACTACGGCGCTTCTGCAGTCACTGCGGTCGTCATTGTTAGAAACTGCACTGCATATTTCCGGCGGCACTTCCTGTTTTTCTAAAACAGTCGCTCTACTCTAAAAACAACGCGCACTTGGGGGTTGGAAGAGGTAGCCGAAGCGTTGGGAAAATGCTTGGGCACGTGAGTCGGGGGGATGGGGGGGGAGGGTAAGGAGTGTAAAAAGCAGATTGAACCCCCGCAGCCTGGTCAGCAACGAACAGAACAGCCGCAAGTTGGCCCGTCCACGCCTGTCATTCACCCGTCACAGAGGTGTCGAAAAGTTCGAAGCTCACAACTCCCGTGCCACGACTGTTTTAGTTTATATGTATGCGTGCTTTTGTTAGCTGCACACACATATACATATATATATAACGATGTATATCATCTACTTTTATTTATGCAGGCCAGCTTGTAGGCTTTGACTGGTTCCTTTTGGCAATCGCTTTGTAACTTAGCTGTTAATAAAGCTTTTTAGTGAAGCATACTGGCGCCGTAGCAGAAAATACCAGCCCTGAAAAGAAGCCCAGCGTCTCCAAAAAAAGACATTCAAGTAGTCCGCGAGCAGTTCATGGGCATGAACAGCTGCAATCGACGGTAATTTATGTACAATTCTTGATTAGTGCAGTCTTCAATTAACCTATATATATACACACACATATATATATATATATATATATATATATATATATTTATATATAGTTCCGGATGTCCTCGAGAGATGGCTGGTCAAACTAGAAAATGCAATGTCACGCATTTACTTGGTAGGTTCTCACCAAGGCATTTTTCTTCTGAGAGCATTATTTTCGGCCCTTCGTCTCAACCACTTGTTTCGAGGGGGCAGAATCCTTGAACGACCCAACGACCGCGTGATGTCTACATTAGTGGCGTTGCTAGACCTCAGCCTATCCGCTCGTGCGCGCCAACAAACTTTACTTCTTGTTCTTTGAGGTGGCCTAGGGTTACCTGATGCGACTGTCTTATCGGAGACAGCTCTGGCAGCTTCCCTCCATAGATCTATGCAACAAGTAAGAATCCTCCTGGATTCTGTTGCTCTCACGGACTTAGAAGCTCGATTGGAGACAAGCCACCGCAGAGCAGTTGCCCTGTGCAGGCCACGAGCCCGCCAAGGCTGAACACCAGAGAGAATGGACAGCAATTCTTTATGAGCAAAGAGTCGAAACCTCATTGCGGAATAAGGCCAGGCTGCGCGCTGTCTCCTCCAAGGGGGTGGGCGCATGACTCCACGCCATACCCTGTGCTCAGATCGGGACCCTGTTAGATGACGAGTCGGTAAGGATCGCAATCGGACTTCGTTTAGGGACAGACCTTGTGTACACTCATGCTTGCGTCTGCGGAGACGTCGTCCAGCCAGATGGACGCCGCGGGCTGTCCTGTATTGTCAGCGCAGGTAGGCGAGCAAGACACTAAGCCTTGAACGAAACCTTTAGCAGAGCTCTACGATCCAGTGGTCTACCGTGCGTCCTGGAGTACGTCGGATTAGACAGAGAAGCCGGAAGAGACCTGACGGTCTGACCTTAGTTCCGTTCGAGCGCGGATGCATGCTGGTTTGGGACGCGACAGTTACTGACTCATTAGCCCCTTCAATGGTCAGTGCTGACGCGGCTTAGGCTGGATCATGGATCGGCTCTCGCCGATGCAGGCAAGGTTAGAAAGTACCAGAACATCGGTTACCCGTACGAGTTTTACCCACTTGCCTTCGAGACCCTTGGTGCGCCGGGTCCGTCTACAAAAGGTCGGGAAGCGGCTAAGTCTAGCCAGCGGAGATAAGCGAGCGGGTGCATTTCCTTAGACAGCGTCTGTCGCTGGATGTGCAACGGGGCAATGCGGCCTCGGTTCGTGGAACCCTCCAGAAATGGCTGGTCCCTACTTTGGACCACCCGTAATGTGCACACGTTTGCAGGGACCCAAATGTCATGGTACGACCGTGAATGATTGATTACATTGAATAAACACACCAATACGATACATTAATGTTATTTGTTTTCTTAACACCCAAACTGGGTAAATGTGTTTATGTTACATCAAAATGTTTCGAGACGCCAACAATCTAGCGTTTTGCTAGTTCTGCTATAGACCGAACCGCCGGGCATACCGCGGCGTGGTATCAATCACATTTGCTCCAGCATTGTTTGCATTGACATTCATCCTGTGGTTCATGAAAACCCTCCACGTTGCACAGAACGTGATGAAATCCGTGAGCTGCAAAGGCCGTCGTTAGATGTCGATCTATTACACCGCTACCCCGCCATTCAGTGCTCGTCATTGCTGCTGTTCCATAAATACCTATGTCCACCTCACTAATTTTGGTTTCCCAGTTTCGCATATAAACTTCAAAGGCGCACGTTTTCTTCAGATTAAATCGTTTTTGAAGTTCTTCCGTCAGCAGCGGGCCACCCTCCAAGACGTGAACAATT
Source organism: Dermanyssus gallinae (assembly GCA_003439945.1). Taxonomy (NCBI): domain Eukaryota; kingdom Metazoa; phylum Arthropoda; class Arachnida; order Mesostigmata; family Dermanyssidae; genus Dermanyssus; species Dermanyssus gallinae. The sequence continues at coordinate 48,333 of QVRM01005714.1, read as the reverse complement.
CTATTCTTGCATGTATTCGAAAGCGCAAAAACCCTCTTTAAAAAGAAAAACCTCACCCCATCAATTAAACGCAATTCGCCTACTCCCAACTTATCCCATATTATTATTATTATTATTATTATTATTATTATTATTATTATTATTATTATTATTATTTTATTTTTGAGGAGGTTTAGGGTTTAAAATACATTTACGTACGTCTGAGAGAAAGCATAACAGGAGTTGGTAAGCCCCCTAACATGCCAACGCTCAGACAGTGTGGGACTCAGCCACCTAACGGCAAGTCTTGGCGCTTGACAAGGGTCGAGCCGAAGGATTAAGGCAATACCCACTAAAATCCTACATATATAGACGGCAGTGCCTACATATATGTATCCTCCTTAAGATAGCCCTCCGACCTGCTGGATCCTTAGCGCAGAAGAGTAACTACACACAGGCGGCGGGGAAGTCTCGGAAATTTTAAATCTTTAGGTCCTGCTTGTCGAGTCGCGCCTTGGCACCAACTCTCGGACGCTTTCCATCATTTTCCTTCTTCCTGTCTCTTCCTTTGCTTTCATGATCCGTTGAATAGGCTTTGCAGCCGCGTCCCAGTTTTTGACCGACGTAAGCATGTACGTGACTAGCTCTCCCAGCGTGTTCTTCTTCTTCGCCCCTGGTTGTCCGTTCGGGATGCTATCCCACTCCTTCTGCCACCGATCGAGTGTCACCTCGCGTTCTTGTACGAGCTCCCTATCTGGGTTAACCTACAGGCGCCGACGTTCGGCTGCCTTTAGGTCCCAGGGCACTATCTCCGCCAGCACGAGCGAGGCCGCCGCGCTGATGGTGCGATACCCCCGAATGATACATAGGGCTCCGATCCGCTGGACCTTTCTCAGGATCTTTTTAGTAGCGTTTGTGTCCATTGTAGGCGACATCCAAACGGGCGAGCCAAAAAGGATGATCGACTCAGATACGGACATCAGAAGTCTCCGGACGCTATCTCTCGGGCAGCACGTGTTGGGCAATAGACGGGCGATGTCATTAGCCGCCTTTTGCGCCTTCCCAGCCGCAATCCTTACATGAGGAGTTCCTCGCAATCCTCGGTCTAAGTGTATGCCTAGGTATCTTGCCGTGTCCTTTAGCTCAATTTTTACGCCTGACAGCGTAAGTTTTAGAGGAGCACATTTCTTCTTCCCGATGAGTAGAATAGCTTCACTCTTCTGTGGTGCGAGTGTTAGGCCGGCACCTCTCATCCACTTATCGACATCCGCCAGCGCAATGTTGGCGTATATCTCCAGCTCTATCTTAGTTCTGGCCCTGATTGTTACAGCCAGATCATCCGCGTACGCAACTAATTCCACTCCCGGTGGAAGATGCTGGATGTTCAGGACGTCATCGTATGCCAGATTCCAGAGAAGAGGTCCAATGATTGAACCCTGCGGCACTCCGGCAGTCATCTCCACCTTGGTACGCCCGTTCTCTACCCGTCAATTGCTCAGGTAGTCGGAAACCAACCGCACCAGATATGGTGGGACATTCTTTCGCCGGAGCGTCTCGAGAATTACTTTCCATGGGATACTGTTAAATGCGTTTTTAACATCCAGCAACACCACTAGGAACAAATCCCTGGTTTTCCGAAAAGATTTCTTGATAAGTTCGGCCTTTGCCACCACTTTGTGGATGGCCGACGGAACAGACCTATGCTTTCGGAATCCGAACTGCATTGTTGACAATAGTCCATTTTCCTCGGCAAAGGTCCTCAGCCGATCCTCCATAATGGCTTCTACACCTTTGGCTAAAGTGCCTAACAGGCAGATCGGGCGGTGTGTCCCGTTGCCTTTGGGTAGTAGTACTATCTCGGCGGCCTTCCAGCTCTCTGGAAGCTTACCCGTACGAAAGATCTTTGTGATGATCTTCGCCACAAGCGACGAATACTCTCTGAAGAGGAATTTCACTGCTTCTGGTGGTATTCCATCCAAGCCAGGCGCCTTTCCAAGCTTAATCCTGTCTGCCGCAGCTAAAATTTCGCCCGTGGTGACCTCGGGGACGTCGCCATCCGGTAAAGTCTCAAATTCAGTTCGATCGAAATGCGGGTGCTGTGGGAAAAGAGTGTTAATCACCCGAAGCTTCTCGTTCTCCTCCAGATGCTCTCGCTTTGCTCCACCTATCTTGCCCCTGACGATTTTGTATGGCTTGCCCCAAGGATCCGACTCTAGCTTCTCGACCAAATCGCGCGAACAGGCTTCCTTGCTTTTGCTAATCTCTCTTCGCAGGCAGCCCTTCGCCCTTTTGTACTCAATGCCCAGTTGGCGAGTTTGTTCGGAGTCCCCTTTACTTCTACGCGCGGGTGTAGATACGTCTGTACCGCATACACTCTGTCCAAGCCGAGGCAATAGCGTTGTTCCACCAGAACACTGGCCTCGGTTTTATGCTAGGTCGAGCTGGAGAAGTAGATGCTTTTTGTAACGCCCTCTTCAGTAGACTGTACAAGTCGTCTGCTGTTTCCGGCATTCCGTCGCTCTCCAGCAATCCTTCCCACGATTCCTTTAACAGTTCATTACTTTTTATGCGCCACACATGTCGCCTGACTTAAGGTTGTGTCGCCTCCCTGCTGCTAGCTCCCTTTACCTTGAACTCGATGCAGTAGTGATCGCTGAGGTTCTCTTCCTTGTTTAGCACTCGCCAACCAACAATCTTTTGCGCCTGCGATGCCTTGCAGATTGTAAAGTCAATCCAGAATTCTCTTCCCCTTGAGGAGCAGTACGTAGCTTCACCATTGTTCAAGGTCACCATGTCCTCTCTGGCTAACCATTCCATAACAGCTTGCCCTTGCTATTAGTTTCCCTCGAGCCCCACACAGGCGAAGCAGCGTTGAAGTCACCGGTAAAGATAACTAGCGGCCCCAAGCTGGCCCGCGCCGACATTGTGACGTCCTCAAGTAGCTCCTGCAGGTCCGCTAATGTACCATTGGGGCTACTATAACAGGAATAGATGCGACCCAGGCCTTTGAGTTCAACCCAGGAGAATCCTTTGCCGCTTCCTTTTCCAACTACTTTATATTTCCGACTACTTTTACTCTCTACGATGCAGCTGGCCCTACCGTCGTCAACCGTCCATACATGTGCCTTGCGCTTGGCAAGGGTAATGTTGGGCTCGCTCAGAAGGCCTAAGTTTGCCTTACGGCGTCTAGCAATCGTTTCAAGCATATTATGGGCGCCTTTGCTACGGTTGCTGCAAAATGCTGACGTAGTCCTGTTTACTGGCCATCATTTTTTCGTGGCTTCGACGTCCGGCATTGCGTATCGGGAGAGCTATGGGCACGCTTTAGGCGTCCACGCTTATCGCGCAGGAGTTGCGTGAAACCTTCTTCGTCCATGGTGGTTTCCGCGCCAGTGTCCGATACCTCTTCTTGCGCCGCTGCTCCTGCCGGCGTTTTCTGCGCAGGCACCTGCCTAGCCTCTTCTGCTATCGTCGCCGCTGTAGCCACCTGCTTATGAGGGGAGGAGAGAGTGCGCCCCTTTAGGATCCATTCTCTGTAGACGGGACACGTGATAGACCTTGCTCCGTGTCCCTTCACTTCGCACGTATAGTAAGCCTCTTCATTCTCGCAGTTCTTGGCAATGTGGCCCACCTGTCCGCACTTGTGGCAAACCCAACCATCGACTTGCGGGTTCGTGCACTCCCAAGCGCGGTGGCCAACACGCTGACATCGCGGGCAGCACGGGACCGATCGCCACACAACGATGGGGCAGGTGGACCACCCCATTACAAGTTGGCCAGCGTCCAGTAGTCTCTTAGCTGCACCCGCCGATGCCGTAACCGTCACGGTTAGCGTCCCACCGCTGCACCTGCGCGGCTTGCCTATCTCAACCGTATTGTTGTTACCCATGAGCGAAGCGACGGCTTTCGAGATGTTTTCCTCGGTTGTCTCTTGAGGGAGCTGCTTGATTAGCAGCCTCCTCTCTCCCAGACTAACCTTGTCAACGACGGCCTCCTAAGTAAGGGCGTCTACGAAGGTTCTTGTACCGCCGACAGCCTTCTCCGAAACGACAAGCCTAACGTCTCCGCTTCCAAGCTTCTGCCATTGTTTCACCTCTATCCTATGCTTCTTGATATCGAGCCTCTGCTGAAGCCCCAGGACATCCGCATACGAGGCTGTCTCAGTCTTTCTCAGGACGATTGAAGTGGTAGTCTTCTCCTCCTTGCCCCACCCCCTCTTCTTCTTTGTGTCACTGCCGTTCTGGCCGTCGACACCAATCACCTTGCGTCCATTCTTGCTGGTAGTCAGCCCGAGGTGAATTCCGAATTGTCGGGCAAGGCATTCAAGCAGTTTACGGGCAGTATGGTACCCGCCTTCCTGCTCGCTGGTCAAATAACAGGGAACCGGGCTGTTACCCTGCTCGACCCCACTTGAAATCGTTACCTTATTAGCTCTATGGAGAAGGCTCTTAAGAAGAACGTTCTCTTTAGCCAGGTCATGCTCTTTGGGAAGGCGGAGAGCAATTACAGCCCGTGTAGTTACTTCACCTTCATCACCCCTCTCCGTGACATAACGAGCCACGATCTCGCCGGCCTTCTGAGCTGTTTCGGACCTGAGGCCACCGAACTGCGCCGACATGTTGTCCCACGTCACAGCATCGTCCTTCGAGCCCTCCCGAACTACTAGTAGTCGAATCGGACTCTCTTTAAGGATACTGGAATTGTGCAACTTGGTGTGCGTGTACACCTGTTCAGGCCAGTTGGTCTTCACAAGCGTAGACAAATCCTCTTTCGAGTTACAGCCAAAAATAATTTTATTGATTTCGTTGACTGGGTCATTCGCAACTTCTACTATCGAGACAGGGTCCGTCTCGCAGGCCGCATCGACCATCTTAGAACGTTTCTTCTCGCAGATGCAGTTACTGAGGAGACCCGGCGTGGTAGAAATCCGTTCAGCTTTATCTTCTAGCATCTCCCTTTCTTTTTGGTCTTCCTCATTTTTTCTCATGGCGGCCTTCATTTCGGCCAGCAGAGGGAGCATCATCTCCTTGATAGTCACATGTACATTCTTGGTGCCAATGACCTCTTTGTACGCGGCCTCAACCACAATCCCGAGCTGTTTCAGCGGTCCATTGTAGTTGACATCAAAAAGGGCGTCTTGAGGTAGCACCGTGCTTGCCTGACTGTTTTCCTCCTTCTTCTTTCCCCTTTTTGGTTTTGTGGTCACTTTCTCCTCTTTGTCTTTAACTGTGGTTCTCCCTTTATCCGCCGGCTTCCCTTTATCCGCAGACTCCTTTTCAGTCGCAACAACGGCGTTCCCGTTGACGTCCATAGAGGCCTCTTGCTCCTCCACTTCTCTCATTCCCTTGTCCGGCAGCGCAAAAAAGGACGACATGACACTCCCTACCGTTCCACCGTCCAACCACCACTTATGGCCTAACTACCAAAGTCGATGTAAAACGGCAATCCCTGGCAAAACTTGCAAAAGAAATCGGTCGGTGACTATGAGAGCAGTATTGCGGGATACCGAAACCAGACGGGATCTAGGTCGCAATGCCCACTTGATGGACCGCCTCACAGGTCCGCGCTGGATGCGCTCGTCTGCACTGTCCGTCGGACTGCGCGCGAAGATGAGACGGCTTCGTCCTCTTTTGCACACAGCGTTCGGCCAGAGCGAGACACAACTCTCCGCTAAGCCTACACCGTTAGGCTTAGCGGCCTACACACGGCGAAGCCAAGATGGCGGCAACCACACGGTACTGCGCTAACCCGTGGCTGACGCATAAGTGTACAAGAACACCACAGAAACGAAAACCACGTAGCTCACCCGCTCGTGGAACTCCAAGGGAGAGATCGGACAAATACTTAGCAATATCTCTTTCACAGCTTCCTGGCAATTGCACCGCACACGCGACCAGAAATCACCCTAGTCTATATTCGTAGTAATAAACGTTTTGAGAGTCACAAAATTCACGACACTTCACCAACAGTTCCCCTTTTGTGCACAAAGTACTCCTAATCACCAAGTCTACCTGTTCCACACAAAGAAACGGATGAAGGAGTCTCCCGTACTAATATCCGACGATATTTTCCGGGACCGATCTCACATGCGTCCGCACCGTTCGTCTGCTACACGAGACTTATCCCATATTATTGGAATGCCGTATGTGGCTATGGGTGCTATCTGTATCCCGAAAAGAGCAATTGCTGCATGAACTGAAAGCATATGTGGCCATTTAATTGCCACAGCTGCGATGGTGGCCTTCCTGACCCTCTCCTGGATGTGTAATCGAAAACTGCTACCGCTTGTTGACAAGGTTATGCCTAGGTATGTAAATTTGTTTACAAATTTAATTTCTGTTCCCCTGACTTGGATCACGTCACCCCTGGCCATAGGGCCGCCCCTTCGGAATTTCATAGCTACTGTCTTTCCCTAGTTAACCTTCAAGCCCTTCTCATCCATGAATGTCGATTCATGGCTTGTTTCACCCTGAAAAGGCTGCCACCAAAGATAACCACATCATCAGCGTACAGTAAGATTCTGGCCCACTCTTGGGTCCAGCCCGCCCTTATCCACTCTAGTAGTCCACCCAAAAGTACGGAAAACAGCAATGGGCTCAGTCCATCGCCCTGTGCGACGCCTGTGGTTTGAGCCACTTCTCCCGCAATACCGACCCCGTTATCAATCTGCACCGTGTTCTGCTTTAACATATTATTAAGTAACCTCAGAACTGCTCCCGGCACTCCCGATTTTTCCAGCTCTTCAACTATTTTATCCTTTGGTGCTCCTAGCAGCTCCCGAATTGCTGAGTAAGTTGATTTTCCTTTCCTAAATCCATGCTGCTCCTCCGGTATTACCCCCCGCTCCTCCAAGAATGACCCCAGTCTTCTAGCTATTATTCCCGAGAATATTTTATACAGACAGCTTTTATTGTTATTTCCCTCCAAGCTTCTGGTTCAGTTTCTACTCCCTTCCTTTTGGAATGACTATTAAAGTCGCTTTCCTCCAGGCCTCTGGAATGTATGATACAGTAATATTAAGTATACTATCGTAAAAGATAAATATAAAATACTTGATATCCTAAGCGATACATTAGCATTGTATCGCTGCACGCGATGTCAGCTTCCTGCCACTTTTAAAACTTTGAAACCAAACTTACACGCAACTGCGTTATACTACTATCTTTTGAGGATTACGCGCGTGTAATGAAACCAGTAATGATGCCTCTGACGAACCGTGAAGTAAAGGCTTCCGCGGCTTGGCCGAGATAAGTCACATATAGAAGCGTGTGCTAAACGGTTTCGGCCTGACGTTAAAATCTTTAAGGATCTTGTTTGGAAACATTATCCATGTGGCTAGAACTTCAAAATAGTAAGCGACAGAATTTCTGCCTTGGACCTTTAAGCGTTTGTGCTTGCGGTGTACAGTAAGTATATGAATATTTTATACAATTTCTGATTTGAGAAGTTGAGTACTAAGCGATCTTCTGTTATATGTATATTTGGGTTTGATTATTTCATTGGCGGCATCATTCTTCTGTCCTTTGTAGGCGTTGTGACCATATGTGGACCTTTAATTATGACAAAAAAATTGCACGTGACGTTTTTGACACAACAGAAGTGCGACCACGATCTTACGTATGTGTTAGTCTGGCACTGGGAATGTTGCATACGTATAAGGTAGGCAACATTTCCGTACTTCTAAAAATGACAAAATTCCACGCAGTCCTCAAAAGTAATTTACTTATATCCGCATTATGTCCTGATAGTCTAATAAGGCCTTCAAAGCTTGGAGGGCATAATGGCAAAAAGATCAATACGATCAAACAGACCTCGGCAAACTGCTGACTCACGTAGGCATGGAGAGAGAAGATAGTTTACGCTCAGTATTTTACCAAGTTTATTGAAGGTCGAGATAGGAGATTGCCTTTCAGATAGAGCTTCTTAAACAATCGGAGTACCGCAAGGATCTGCACTTAAACCGATTTACTTGTTTTTTATGTCCAGGTTCTGTAATGTCCTACAGAAGGACAACAACTGAAATATTGAACTGGCCTGAGCATCGGAGCAACAACATCTTCGAAAAGGGTCACTCAGCGACGCAATTTACAAAGCACCTAAAATCAGAATCGTTTTGGTCCAGCAGGGTTCCAGTGACACAGCAGTATCGGTATCTAAGCATTTGCTGTTGGAGCTCACCGAGGCGAAAGCAAAAACCTGTGCCAAAGTCAATTGACGTACATTGTAGTTTAACTTAGTCTGCGTTCAGAGAGCTTCGCTTTTGCTCAAAACACAATTGAAGCGTTACAATATCTGGTACTACAACGTTTTATTTACGTTCGCCTATTCTTGGGCGTACGTAAATAAAACGTTGTTGCTTATTCGTCACAGTTAAACCGCGAATTTTAATCCGTGAAGGACGTCAGGACCTCAGACGGTTCGATAAAATAGCTGTAAGCCGAAACATTGTTACACCAATAATAATAATAATAAACGATTACGTGAGCCAATATGCCACTATATTATGCAACACATATACAAAAAATTTCACTCCAGTTTGAGTGAAGATTTTGGCTGCAAGAGCCCGGCTTGAGGTTGTGACTCGATTGACGTTGCGCGGAGCCGTCAGGCATTACAGTCAGGTCTAATATGTCAGGTCTAATACAATTTCTAGATTATTTGGCTTTTTACGCACTGACTGGTGAACTATAACGCCTTGAAATACGGCAGAATTACTTTTCTAGAGAAAACAAAATGCCATCACTCGAGATGAACTTGGTGGTCTGCAAACTCACCGTCAAACGCCAGGCTCAGGAAAGGTTACATATAGGTTGATAGTGGCAAGACACGATTGACTGGTGCTGCAAGTTCTGCTTTGCGGCATGCCTTGGATCGACATCAAGCATGCTATTTATACACGTGTACAAATATATATATATATATATATATATATATATATATATATACATTTCTTTTTAGAGATAAATGCTTTTACGCACATCCGTCGATGTTGTTAACGGCTAGTGTTGGACTCGATTCGGGCGGAGAGTACGAAGAGAATGTGACTCAATCCGTTGCCGAACGTGTAATACCCACTAAAAACACCTCCTCCACCCCCTCCTAGTTCGGAATTATGTAACAGTACCTTCGAGACTAGGAGAGTGGAGCCTCACGTTTCAACCTTCTCCTAGATCTACGGGAACCTCGCGAACTGAGGGTGGGTCTTCACGGATCACTGCCAGGGTACGTTGACTCGACCGGAGGCGTGACCTCCGGGCGTCCTCTAGACTCGTCTTCTGCCTTATGATGGAGTCTAAGAAAGAGACCGCCTTCGCCCAGTCGCTGGATGTTGTCACCATTCTTGCGACAATCTTCGCTGTTGATTTCCCAGCCATCGTGCATGAGGAGGCTCGTCGCGCCGGTCCGAGTTGCAATTGTATGGTCGACTGTGTCGGGTTCACCCGATGTGCATAACACTGTGGCCACACTGTCGCCTTGCCAATTTTTCCCATATATGTCTGAAACTGTCCATGGCCAGTCAAGGCCTGTGTTGCGTAATATGTGAGCGGCCCCTGTCCAGGCCCTTATATATATATATATATATAATATATATATATATATATATATATATATATATATATATATATATATATATATATATATATATATATATATACATACGTAAATGCCTGCGTGTGTGCGGTCAGTATAAGCAAAGGTTGTAATTTGAATGTGAGCGCTCTTTCGCGCGGCACTTCGCTGACCCGTTAAAGGGTGCGCGTTAGAGAGAGAATGGGCTAATGAAAGTATGACCGGATGAGGCATTCGCTGTAGTGCTGTCGGTCAACTGCAGTTAGGAGGTAGGCCTCTCGTTGACATGTTTAAAGTGGTTGCCAGCCGCTGCCACTTGTACCGCTGTATCCGGATGCGTGATTAATGTTACTACGAACAATTGAATTTTCACCGCCTATGACGTGCACGTTTATTTTCATTATTATGGTTGTTGTTATTTGACCTTGACCGCACGTTTATATGATTAGCCACTGCGTGGAAAGAATTTCCAAAACTATAAAAAAAACTGCTGTGGCAATAGGAGATCCTTGCAGGCCTTTCCGCAGTGTCAACCTCTATAATATTCCACTGCCTTTCTTGCGCTACTTATTACCAGAAGGAAAGTTTCTGCAGAAGTCTCTTTCGGCCATTCTCAAAGGCCAACCGAACAGCATCATGAATTCTCGTCAATACTGCGATCATCCTTTTTAATCTGTTATACACGTGCTGCCGATCCTGCTTGGATATCGACTTAGAGTAATGACATTAATGACCAAGGGTCAAATATGTATATATATTTTTTATGGGACCGTCTTCTGCAAACGGCAAATTCATTTAAGTTCAATAATTCGTCATTGAGCTTGAAATTTTCATTATTACATAAATGCAAACAAAATATAACTATTCAGGTAATTTTGCAGAAAAGGCTATCGCCCGTGTCTGCCAACATATAAACAATTTTCGATGCAAAGCAATTTGTAGAACCAGATGCACATTTATGATTGGTGCTCACTAAACAAACGGAGAATCTGCAAAGCACGCTACGCATTATATTTATATAAACATGTATAGCATGTTTCGCAGATTATTCGATCGTACATCAGATACCGATCATAAACGCATATCTGCTCGTAGAAAAATGTTAGTTCTGGCGTATGCTCAATGTGTTGCAATACGCACCCTCACACACACACACATATATATGAATATGTACATATATAGGCGCCACCGGGCCTACAGCGGCCGTCTTTAGGACGATGCCCGACGCGACCAAATCGAGGATCTTCGGACCTCGCACGTCCCACCAAGGGAAACGACTTTGGACGATACGTGGGGAGAAGGATATACACATATTTGCGGGGTTCATTGCCACCTATATAATTAAGAAATACTGCAATATGCAAGATCATATCTGTTTTTGTTAGATAAAGTATTTCAGAAGGCAAGCAATTAGGAATTTATCTGTATGATTTTCTTCTAACAATATATACTTGTACTAGATAAAATATTCCGAAAAGCAAGCAAGGCCTAGATGAGTTCGGCGTTGGGCCAGACATCGTAAGTGAGACACCGCGGCCCCACAAGCGCCTTCACTCCGTCCTCCCGTACCCCCGTACCCCCTCCCTGTGCGAAGTTGGCCTGAGGCAGCAACGTCCGGCCGCCAAATAAACATCCAGCAGCACCATCTATCCGCGTTCGCTGCCGCTGTGCGTGGCGAACGGGGTATTATGCTTGGAGCAAATAATAGCATACTGTCAGCTACCATAGTAGAGGCCGCGGGGGGGGGGGGGGGGGGGCGGGCGGGCAGGCGTGGAAGTAGCGCCATTGCCAACGAGAGACAGGTCCGCACCCCCGCCACATAGTTCGCGTAAATAAGCACCCTTCACCAGTCGACCGACCGGGTCACGGACGCAGACAAATGAACCGAAATGCGCTTCGGTTACTGCTATGGCCGCTGCTGCTACGGCCGCTATTGCCGGCATCTCTCTGTGCAACTCTGTCCTCCTGATCTAACCGTACTTCTACGACAGACAACGCATCTCGTACCAGAAGTGGTACGAGTCAGAACCAGCATAGCTTCGAGAGGCAGCTGCAGCAGCAGCTGCTGCTGCTGCGGAAGCAGTGAGATGCCGCCACGTTAGATCTTCTTCTTTTTCTTGCTTCGACACTGGCCGCCACCAAGGTCACCAACCCTCACGCAAACCAACACTTAGCTGTAGGTCCTACGAGCGACAGTAGGCGACGTGAAGAAGAGACAGCGGCAGCATCAGCAGCAGATGCAGCAGAGACTTCTGACGTAGGCGGCCGAAAGGTTGAGAGGGCACGCAAGGCAGTCGACCTTTCCAGCAAGGTCCACCACGGCGATGGCAATACGGCGATGGCGGCGACGACGACGACGACGAGGTCGAGGTTCGTCTGGTACAGCCGCCGGGAGTACACAAAGCGTGCGTACACATGTACATCTATCCAGATACATGCAGGTCTTGATATGCACGGAAAAGAATGGAGTGCCGGAAGCGCATACCATTCTGCAAGCTACTACTACTACGACTTCTACTTCTACACTACTGTGAGTTGCAACCGCTGTCTCCAAGCCAAATTATCTGACCTTTGTATGGCCTCCTGGCATGACCTTCTGACCTCCATGTATTTATTGGCGAATCTTACTTGCTGCTCGCAGAAAAGCAGCAGGACAGCAGGATGTTTCGTCGTCTACCTAGCAACTCCCCTTGCTAAAGAAGGAAAAGGTTCAGGAACTGTATTTACCCGGGGGGAAGGAGGGGCAACTTCAGCCATACAGCTTCCGTCTTCAACATCACTCCAGCGAGGTAACATGCTACTACACTAATCACACCTGACCGAATGACATGGTGTGTCCGCCCTAATTTTGGGTGAAGAATTCAGTCGTTTCTTGCAACGCTTACAACACCATACGAGATTCTAAACGAGAAATGCGTCGCGCCGGGATCAAACCTGCTACTCCGGATGTCAGAGTTGTTGGCCCTTCGGCGGGATAAGACATTCCGTGAAACAGCCATTCGTGCCTTCTATCCCCTAAGGACAAAAATAGTCAACAGTAAGTCTCGACAGACCGTATCTTGCTTAGGTGAGTTTGGTCCGTTTGTTTGCAGCCGCGTTTCGATTAATCAAATGTTCTCGCCAGAAATTCGATAGACGAAATTACTTAAAATTGCTTTTGGCAAACAGAACTTTATCACCACCGATATTCACATAACAATTGTCATTTTGTTTCTGTAACTATTTTATTGTGCCAGATTAAATTTAAGAACAAACTTTAAGGAAACTATATATATATATATATATGCCTTAGTTGTTCTAATTTATCTGGATAAATAGTTACGAAACAAATGACAATTGTTATGGATATCGGTGTGATAAGAAAGCAATTAAGTATTTGTCATGAATTATATATATTACCAAACAGCCAGGCAGATCTACAGCATAGTTGTTTTGCTGTCACTGCCAAGGCAGGAGAGCTTTAAAATCCTTTGGGAAACGAACTTCAATAAGACATGAAGGAGAGAGAGAGAGAGCACCACCAGATCACGATATTGACTTCTACTCTCCACTCCTCGCGAGAGGGTCTTCCCGTCTATCTATGTAATAATGGCGTTGATCGAGCCCCACAAAGACCTTGCGCAGTTGTCTGTCCGCCGAAGCATTTCATCGAGACGTTTCAACACGCTGAGTGCAACTGTCATTTTCGCAGCGCTGCGCCATGGTAAGTGGCTTTCGGCGACGGCGCCGAGAAAGACAGGCGGCGGAGATAAGTTTGAAGCTTCGCGAAAGACTGATCTGATCTCTTGAGGGTACATGTCATCTATCTATCTCGCTTTGATGTCATCTCGAATCGGTCGTTCGTGTGTGCGTCACGCCTGTACGTACGCGCGATAAAATCCAGTGGACGGATACAAAAGAAGGTCCTTGCGCGGCCGTAACTATATGCGACGTTATGTTTTATTCCAAGCGATATCGCAGAAGTGGATCGCAGGAACATGCAACGTCAAAAATTGCTGTCGGTATTTATTTTTCATCTACACCCTGATCCGCATTACGTATGCGGCAGCTCATATATATATCACAATATTTTATATATATATACATACACATAGATGTATGCTGTAGCTCATATATATATATATATATATATATATATATATAGGAGCCCATGCCTCAACGTTTCATTTAAAAAGTGATAGTGATCATGGGGGGTTTGAGGGGAATTCATAAGTATACCACACAAGCCCTTACTACTAAAATTCTAAACGCTTACTTAAGCGTTACACTATGTAACGGTTAAGGGAGCATTTTAAATGATAACATTAGAGATGTCGAGGCTTGTCACAATCTCGATAAATCACGCTTCATACATAGTAATTTAATTGAATAAAGTTGGGGCTGTTCGGCAGCCATACTACTAAACTGTATATATGTATATACATTACCAAGCACTTAAGCATTGCTCAATACAGTTCCGTTGAATAAACCTACGCATTGAACTTAACTTAATACATATTAGACACTTCATTTTGTCACAGAGATTTCTGCCGAACACGACCAATTCGCACACCTGCAATGGGGTCTTTGTGAAGTAATGTTCGATCATCTACATTAATATAACAAATAATTACGGCTGATTTCATAGTAGTATCACAGATTATCGCAATTTCACTTCTCCTCCCAAACAAGACAGAGCTTTTTTAGAGAAAATTAAATTACTCTTTTACAAACATCTACAACCTCATACAATTTTGCTTGAGGAATTCCTATAAATGTTTGCTCTTTTAAAAAACCTACATGAAAGTAAACCTGTTTAGACTAAAAATTCTACAGTTTAGCCAGTGGGGTAGGCGACACACGCTGCGGCATGCTTTTATTGGCATATTTAATTATACCAATGATTAGCTAATGGGCGTGCTCCTTTTTATTTGGCAGATTGACCAGTCGAATGTCGGTAGCATTTAAGGTAATAATAGTTTGTGTTCAAGTGCACCTTTGAAGTCGTTGTTACTAACGTCACGGTAGTGTGGGACTTACTTAACCCGCTAAAGTCCAGTCCCTCACTTTGCCCCCTTGTCAGGAGTGGCTGCAATACTGTTTTGTCGAGATTACTTCACTTGGTCACTTTATCTTGCCATTAAGGCTGATTGTGCGGCGGTTATTTTCGTCTCAGAGACAAATTCTTCGAATCTTCTTACCATAAATCAGATGAGAAGCGCCTCCACAAGGGCTTGGCAGTGTCAGGGAACTTCCCAGCCTTAAGTTCCAATACAGTGGCTCTCGATCAGTATGGAAAAAGACGCAACATCATCAGTCATCTCGTGAGTTGCACATAGAGCATACGAGTGGAGTCAGTTATACCAGTGCCGCTTTATAGATATTGCTACAAGCAGTCACCGTGGCCCGTTGACAGTAGCGCGAGTGGGTAGGTATGCAAGTCGTGTTGGAGGTTGCGCTATTTTTTTAGATTAGAGAGTAGTAATTTATACAGTGTTCAGGCGAGGACTAGGCAAGATTGCTTCCCATTGCGGGTCCCATTTTCTTAGGGTGTCTGATCTGCTGACTAGTGCTCCCTCCGCCCGCACGTTAACTGAGAGGCTTCTAGAAGCTAGTCTTTTACCCTTAGGGTCTCAGAGGGGAATCTCTGGAGAGGACTTGTATGGCTAATATAGAAGCCGCGCGACATGCCCGTGCGATTTTGAGCAGAGCGCCGCAGGTCTTCGGGGTTTGGTGAGGAGGCGGCGTGTTGTAACCCTAACCGTGCGCTCTCATTAAAGTACGGAATATAGCTTTATGCTATCTTCTACTGACGCTCAGAGACGGCGGTGCTAGTCCGGTTGCTCTTCTGGCCATGAGGCATTCCTGTAAAAGGTCTATCCAGGATCGCGCGCAGGTCCTTGGCCATTTATGATTAAGCAAAAGTAAAATTCTTTGGAAGAAAAGGGGTTTTACGACGTTTAAGAGAATTGCTTCTTTCGTCACAAACAGAGGTAGATCTTTTGCTTCTCGACAATGTGGCTATCCCACCAAGGAGTACGGGGAGCTATTGGCCGTCTAAGAATGTGATCGGAAGCTAAATTGTCGGCAGGATTCCTCTCTTGTAGTGTACAGATTTCCATTGCCGAGCATTCAATGAGATGAGGTACTTTGCTTTCTAACGATTTACGGGTTTAATTTAGCCTGGTAAAACGTTTCCGATGCGTTGTGTGGGAAGAAGCAGCTGGGAAAAAGTTAAATTAATAGAGAAAGTTACGTATAGATAGTGGAATAGGGTTTAGTGCACCACGTTGACTCTTCAGTCAATTATTCGGCCACAGCACACAATAATGATACAACCACGATCTTTTTTTGGATGACAATTTGACTTGGATCTTGCGTTTACCTCCAGGAGTCACCTATACCTTTCTGTCCTTCGTTTTAACACATAGAGGCACACTTTTTGTCTCCAGTGATAATTTTGCACAAAAATCGGTTAATGTGGCCAGCGTTGTTGCTTAATGTCGGACAAGGTGTTAGCCGCCAATACTCAATTGGTTTTTCTTATGCACTTCAGTCGATAGTAGGAAGCGCCACTTTTTGGAGTTGACCTCATTGAGTGAAAATGGTGAAAACTTTATGTTGGCTGTAGCCTCTTTGCGCGGCCCAGTTTCGACTTGAGTGACGGTCGTTCGTCTGATGAGCTTTCGTCGGTTCTGACCGAAGGTAGATGGTCTTCCGTTGCGAGGACCATCGTTTACTAGCCATTTTGAACTTTAGAACTTTCGTTTTGACCTGTTCGTTTAGCCAATACACCCCTACGT
The DNA here is from genome assembly GCA_003439945.1 of Dermanyssus gallinae. Classification (NCBI taxonomy): domain Eukaryota; kingdom Metazoa; phylum Arthropoda; class Arachnida; order Mesostigmata; family Dermanyssidae; genus Dermanyssus; species Dermanyssus gallinae. Next base: position 32,002 of record QVRM01005714.1, on the reverse strand, counting down.
AAACGCTACAAATATTTCGACCATTTTGGCCTCCCCGAACCTGAGGAAATAATCAGAGGGGGCCAGGTCTGGAGAATAGGAGGGTTGTTCAATAAGTTCGAACCTCAGTTGGGCCAGTTTTGCCGATGCTTGCTGGGACTTGTGTGCAGGAGCATTGCCCTGGTAAAACGGGACAACCTTCTTCTGCAAAGCGGGCCGTTTCACGATGAGTTCTTGCTAACGGCAGTCCAACAGTCTTGTATAATATTCTCCTGTGATCGTTTTACAGCTCTCAAGGTAGTCGACCAGCATTATTCTACGTTGGTCTTAAAAAACTGTAGCCATCACCTTTCCGGTCTATGCCGTTGTCCGCACCCTCTTCGGAGGTCCTTCATCAGGTGCACACCATTGGCAAGATGCTTCTTGGGTCTCGGGAGTAGAGTGATGAACCCGGCTTTCATCGACGGTCATGAATCTGCACCAAAAATCCGACAGATTGTTCGACATCTTGGCCAAATTTCGCTGTAAAGCCAAAACAGGCGCGTCTTTTTGGCCTTGGTTGAGCAAATGCGGCAGCCATTTTGCTCTAAGCTCTTTCATCTTCAAGTTATCGTGTAGGATAAAATGCACACTGCCTAAACTAATCTCTAATGCCTCCGCTATTTCCTTAATGTTCATTCGCTTATCTGTGCCAAGAATTTTTCGCACTTTCTCTACGTTTTCCTCATCAGTTGCCGTTTTTTGGCCTCCTGGACGTAGTTCATCCTCGGTGCTCCTGCGACCTCTTTTTAACACATTAATCCAGTTGGAAACAGTGGCAAAACATGGCGCAGAGTCACTGTACGTCTCGTCTAACCCAAGTAAAAACTTGGGTCGCATTCCAACCTTTGAAATAAAAATGCTTGATAACCACTCGAAACTCTTTTTTCTCCATTTTTAAAAATCACGCCGATACGTTTCACGGGAAAAGCTATCAAACGAAATCGCAACGGCCAATCACCATAATATATTGAGTGCTAGCAGTCGAAAAGTTGCAGTTCCTATTAGCGGTGAAAGCGTGGCAACCTTTTCAGCACATACACTTTACTTTAGAGAAGTGAGCCAATGTTTTTGGTCCAAAATTGAACTTTGGTCTTATACTGTTAAAAAGCGTTTCTAAAATCGAGCTTTACAATAGCCCTTTGGGGGTTTGTTATATTCGACAAATGTACGGGGTTGCGTGAGTTTCTATTGAGTGGCTATGAGTGGCCACATCAAATGCCTACTGGTGTGCACCAGTTGCGTGAGAAATAACGGCCTTGTTGTGGTTGCATTCGATCTTCGCGGCAAGCCTGCGTAGCGTAGACGAACACACAATAAGACGTACCGTTCTTGTTCTTAAGGGCGAATACTCTTGCGCCAAATATCAACGGTTGGAGGGAAGGCGGAGGAGCACCTTAAAGAAAAATGTCTAAATCTTCTGGCAACGCAAAAGAACAGGTTCTGGTCAGTGTCGGCCTAAATTCTCAGGAGCTAATGGAGGTTGCTCTCGCAAGGTCTCAAGCAAGGTATACGATCAATGCGGGGGGATGACGGAATCTGTAGACACAATAGGTCTGGCGCCGTCAGATGGCCTCATTTCTAAATAGTTTGGAAGTCAAAACGCGAGAATGGGAAGTCGCAATCACGTCTGGCAGGCGCATATCTCGAGAGAAATCGCGAAGATCGTTTTTGAATGATGACTGAGAGGGATGAATCGAGCGTCGCTGAGGGCGCGGGGGAGGCTAAGGAACACGGGTGCAGAAGAGAAAGGCTTCTCGCATACTTCACCGTCGTTGTTAGACTAAAACTGCTGAGAGTACACGGGTAAAAGCCTCGGCCACTTGTCTCCTGATCGAAATTGGTACGATTCGAATTTGCCTGATTCGTCTCATAACAGCTTGAATACCCTTCAAATTTTGCGCCGCCGGTTACAAAAGAGAGAGCTTAGAGGTGGTCGGTATGGATGGGGAAGCATCAGTGGCGGTCGGGTGCTTAACTGATATACGACTTGTTAGGGCACGCCGCGTGTATCGCCTGTCGCATAGTGGAATAGTGGATGGACTGACGCGTGACGCTTCTCTGCCTTAAGCCTGCGCGATCATGATCATTCATGATTGAACGATTCGTCATAGATTGTTGACTAGCGGTAGCAGCTGTAACAGCGGCTCCAAAAGCTGTAATAAAGCTTTGATTTTTTGTCCGATAACAATGGGCTTAAGCCTGTAAGTATCTGAGGCAGTCCAAGGCAGACAATTTAGGAGCCGAGCAGAGCCCGAATCTCCTTACGTGTGCGCTTGACGGCTGTTTTGATTCAGTGATGCCTTACAGCGGGTGTCCTCTGGCGGGACCGCCTTATATATAATCATGTAGACACTCGTTTTTTTTTGGGGGTTTTGTTATAAGCTGTCTTAAATGCACATAAACAGTCCAAGTGCTAAGTGCTAATGGTTTCGCCTGCTTTCCACTTTAAAACATTAATAGTAAAACATGTTCTTGGCTTTTGTATGTTTTTCTATAACGTTAATGGTTTCTTTTTTATAACGTTAATGGCACGTTCAAATCCGATGCAAAATCACCTACACTGTTCTAACAAAGCTTGCGCTTAGGCACATGGCTTTACTATTATAGTAAATGTATTTGCTATTACTAGATGTCATGCGTTTCTGTACTCATGTGCTCACTAGATGAATGCTTGACTAGCTTTATGACGCGCAAACAACCGCTATGTCATTGGACTCACTGCGCTACTTGACGGATTCGAGCGTGGCCGGCTCTACGAGCTGCATCTATCGCATGCGGCTGCCATTTATCTACATGAGGGTGTGCGTATTTCCAGAAAGGTCTATTAAAATACGTATGCTATGTGTCAAGCGGTTTTTTTGTGGTGAGCGGTGAGGTTCGCGTATTATAAGCGTAAATTGTAGCAATGCTCGTTTACGTCAAAGTTTGGCAAAGCAATAGGCACTAAGTCAGAGACGCTCTCGACTCCGGACGATAATCTTCACCCACGACACGGGTACAGATGAAAACACCATCGCACTTGGTTCATATCTACTGGAACGGTCCAGTAGAACCGATACAGACGCACCTGAAAAAGGCGAACTGCATCGGGTATAGATATTAACAGCAGGGATGATAGCATGTGAAGGCGATATATATATAAACATATATAAAATAGAGTGTTTCAGTCTAAGTTGGCGCACACTGTATTGTCTCTTTTTGGGCCCGTACCAAAATAAAACAGACATTTAGCTGAAGCTTTTTTCCTGACAAACAATCACATTCCTCACTCACGCTCATCACTTTTTTCGAATTCGGGGTCCAAGGCGCATACCGGCTCGTAGTTAAGGTCCCTATCTAAATTATTGTTAGGCACGTTCTTAATAGCGGCAGTGAGCGAGTCTACGCTAACATGTCGAGACTTGTTAGACTCTCGCTTAAGCGCGTCCCATGCATAGGCGGAGATAGTATTGCAGGGTAGAGGATTGCTCTGCGGGCGATGTATGGTCTTAACGGGGTTGAAACCACCTCATGCTAGCAAATTCCATCCAGGTTGTGAGGTTTTCCATTCCATCCATTCCAGGTTGTGAGGTTTTTTCTATATATGAAGCGTGTGCCTTGTTTATTGATGCAAGCGAGGATCCGCTTTATGGATCCTGCATCAGGCTGTCCGCCAGTTATGCAATAATCTGACTAAAGCTAAAAATGCCGCGTGCAGTACCCTACGGATATTAGTACATGAGCGAGAAGCTAATGTCGGACAGAGTAGACGGAAGGTCGAGGGTATAAGCGTATTCAATGCGTTAAACATTTTTCCTGGTTCTGCCACATAAATAGCTGACAGCTACCAAATACACATCAGGTAGTATGTAAATGGAGCGACTACAAGGCGTATGGCGCATGCACTTGCCGGTTCAACACTAGAGAGTGATCCAGAATATTGGACAACACTGGAGAGCGCTGCTGGGTCGCACTGCCCAGCAAGAGCTGTTTAAAAGTATAAAAAAAATTAAATTTCATAAAACAACCTTACGCATATGAAGTGTATACAATAATATATATATATATATATATATATATATATATATATATATATATATATATATATATATATATATATATATATATTACTAATTTACTCTACAGTACATTATACTACCGCTATGCTACGCTAAGCGTCTCTCTTTCTCTCTCACTGTCCCTAGCTTCATTTATTCCTTCCTATCTCTGTCCATCTCTCTTAATTTATGTAGGCTTCGACTTTTTTCAATCCCCATCATCAAGAGGCGACGATAAGCATGGAGTGTTTCAGATAAGCCCCAAGCACACAAGGGCAGGCGCGCCGAACGCTGGCACGGTGGTGTCAATACTAGAAAAAGCAGCCACGTTAGCAGAAACACTATGGCGACAGCAACAACAACAGCAGCAAAAACGACGACGACGATGACCAGAGATGCGATAATACTGAGTCTCAACAGAGGTCGTCCACTTCTGTATTTAGAGGACTCAGTGGGCAGAGGTCAGTCGACAATAGTGGCCAGGCACCACTAGGCAGGGGCAGGTCTGCTCAATGGTTTTCGCACCAAGCCGCTGCGGCGACCTCCTCACCGTCTGCTCTTCTCGCGCCCGTTCGCGCCGTCCATGAAGGTGACACGCATGGGCGTTATCGTACCGCCGTCCTGGATACGGGGACCGGACGACATGCATTGCATTACAATCAGCCGGGCCTCCTAGCACCCCTTCGTGCTCAGTGCCTGCCCGTCCGTCTCCAGGAAAAGGCGAACAAGCCAACAACGGCTAGGCTAACGGGCTAGCCAGCAGTCGGCCAGCCACCCGCAGGCAAACAGGACTTACAGTGAGAAGGTATGTCACGGCGTCCCGCTGCAGTCCGGCAGTCCTGGAGCACGAACTTCAATATCCTTTCATGCAGCTGCATGACTAAACGACTGAAGGGGCATCCGACCATATATATATATATATATATATATATTATATATATATATCTTCTATATATATCGCAGGAGGCCAAAAACGGCAACTGATGAGGAAAACGTAGAGAAAGTGCAAACAATTCTTGGCACAGATAAGCAAATGAACATTAAGGAAATAGCGGAGGCATTAGGGATTAGTTTAGGCAGTGTGCATTTCATCCTACACGAAAACTTGAAGATGAAAGAGCTTAGAGCAAAATGGCTGCCGCATTTGCTCAACCAAGGCCAAAAAGACGCGCCTGTTTTGGCTTTACAGCGAAATTTGGCCAAGATGTCGAATAATCTGTCGGATTTTCGGTGCAGATTCATGACCGTCGATGAAAGCCGGGTTCATCACTACACTCCCGAGACCCAAGAAGCATCTTGCCAATGGTGTGCACCTGATGAAAGACCTCCGAAGAGGGTGCGGACAACGGCATTGACCGGAAAGGTGATGGCTACAGTTTTTTAAGACCAACGTAGAATAATGCTGGTCGACTACCTTGAAAGCTGTAAAACGATCACAGGAGAATATTATGCAAGACTGTTGGCGCGTCAAGAACTCTCGCAAACCGCTTGCAGAAGAGGTTCCCGTTCACAGGCATGCTCTGCCCATCCGGCAAGCTCGGCAAAACGGCCACTGAGTTCGAACTTATAAACAACCCTCCTTTCTCCAGACCTTCTGATTTTTCCTTTCGGACTTGAATAGTCCGGTTGGAAGCGTTCCAGAGAGAGGTTAAGCTGCTGTCATGCTATTTTCAGTCTAACGACGCGGATTCTATCAAGAGGTAGAGCTGAAATCCGGGGAAAAGTGATGAGGCTCGGGATATATCGAGGAGAAAAATAAAAACATGATTGAATCGGTTTTATATAAGACTATAAAATGATATAGAATATATATATATATATAATATATATATATTATTATTATATACAGACCATATACAACTATGTTAAATATAGCGGCTCCTCTGCTAATATGCGCGGGAGAAGGCGTCTACTTGATTTCACTGTTGGGTTTGAGATATTGCAGGTGCAGAAGCAGATCAAGTGGAGAAGCTTGGCCTTAGCCGCTTGCTATGTGTTGCAAGGTCGACACGAATTTCACGCATAAATGCACATAGTAGGTACTTCCGGGCAGAAAGTGTATTACCCATACATGCCTTATTAGGTATACATTTTGCTGCTTTACTTGAACTTGGGTTATATTCAACATGCTGTAGCTCGTTGACTGAATATGAATCATTCCACAGTTTGAAGAGACTGCCAACGGTATCAAGTCACGGACAGCTTCCGCCAGAAGGCGGGCTTGTAGCAATAAGGGCGATAAAATCATAATTAAATTAGCCACTTCCATAATGCTCTGGGATTAGTTGCCAGCAGGGTGTAATGTCAGCCGAGGTTTTCTTAACGTGAATTTTAGGCTGCACAAGCGGTCCACTACCCACCACAGCCCACAGATAAGCAGGACGCAGAGACGGCGAGATTACGAAGGTTGGACCGTTACCTAATGGTATCTATATTGCGATTGAGACCAGGACGTTTCTAAACAGTAACATTAGACAGAGGAGAAGAATGTGCCGGCAACGATGTTAGCGCAGATTTGCGCAATCTTGCATTGTGAAGAATGTCGGTTCTGGCAACGGTTCAAACATGATTTGCATTATCCTTTAGCAGGGAGGAACCCGACCCACAAAACAAAAACAAAATATACATATATAATTGTTCTTTACCTAACGTTCCCAGGAGACACTTGTCGCTCCACTTACATTCTTAATGAAAACTAAGTTTAAAACTATATAAAGCTATATATATATATATATATACGTGCGTATCTATGATCTAATGTACCAAAGTCTCATCAACTATGACGAATCTCGAGAACAAAAAGAACCGGTTCTCGTAGAATTTGAGGTTGCGTTAATCTTAACCTTCACATGAGCCACATTTTTATCGGCCGTTGCTGTTTTTGGACGTTTTTCCAGTTGTGGTTCTTCGCACGCGTCCACTTCGAATTTTTCTGCACTATGAAGTATGCCTCTTTCTCTTTTTCCTTATGTGGGCTTAGTCCTCGATGGAAGTTGGACAACAGAACAATATGCGACTGTTGTATTACCGATATTCTTATGCTCGCCATTTTCTTACACCGTTGTCTTTCGAAGAATCGACTCGTGCTTTCGACCCAACGGTGGCGCTATCAACCAGTATGTGGGGCTTTAACTTCTAATTATTCAGTATGTGGGACTCTGCATATTATATATAATTTTGTTTGTTGCTAGGTTATGCACATATGCTGTGTAGACTTGCGTTATGCACATATGAATAAATCCTTGCTAGTTCGAAAAAAACATGCATTATTCTTTTACTTTCAAATTATAGTGTACTGTACTTATGAAAGCGGCAAATGGGATGTACTTAAGATGTTGTTGAATCAAAAACAACAAAGGTGCTTTTGATTAAATATGCTATAAAATAAAGAGTAAATTCAATCCGGTAAGTGTGGTTCGCTTCAAGGGTTGTATATAAGGCAATTATGATGTTTATTATCACCTTTGTTAGGTACATTGTAGAACTTGTTTTAGTATACACATGACTGTTCCGTATTCAAATATACATCGAGGACAATCTCTTTTCCGATGTACTCATGATAAAATAATACGCTATTGGGACCCCTCCATTAGAGCGAGACTCCCTAGCGAAGTCACTTCTGGGCATGATGCTGCGTGGTACCTGGCGCAAAAGTTCCCGCACCTACTGCAAATACAGGTATCACACGGGACATGAAAGCCTAATGTTTCGCAGAGAATGTGGTGATACCCATGAACCGCAAAACGTGTTACTATATGCCTAATGGTCCTGTTAAGTCCCTTCCATGCGTCGTTGGTCATTGCACCCGTATCATAGAATTCAGGGTCGATTTCTGCCATCTTCCGCACCCATAAGCTAATGAACTCTAAGTAAGCTGAAGTAGTTGGAAGGTCGAAACGTCGTTTATCTACGTTTATCTACAACTGCATTTTGTAAAGCGTTGGTGCCACAAATGCCCAGGCACTCTTATAAAAATGAGTTCAATATTGCATGGTCCTCCTCTGCAATATCGTAGTATTCGTAATCTTTAGTGACCAAATAGGCACTGTAAGCTTATTATTCTTCTACGAGCCCTGCATTCACTCAAATGTTAGTGCAACCATTTAAAACACGGTGAAACATAATCTACTTCTCTTTCTCTGTTTATATATATATATATATATATATATATATATATAAACATAATCTACTTCTCTTTCTCTGTTTATATATATATATATATATATATATATATGTATACATTTTCTATATATATATATATATACGTTTTGTATTGATACATATAGCGTTTATCTGCACATCTTACGAATTATTGATAAGGAGGTTAAACTCACGGCTTTTTGTGCCAATGCTGCCGGCGTTACCCCACTCTGTGTCGTCGACGATACGTTTCGTATTAAATATACATACATAGATACTAGGGGATCACCTCTAACCCCGACTCAACTTCCGGAGCGATAGCTAGTTGCTATTTGTCGTCGCCAAGGTGGTTGCTGTAGCCTAAGCTCGACCTTGTGGGCTAACGCGTGAACGAACGCCCATCAGGCGTCGTAGTACTTTATTACTAAGTCCATGTGGATGACGGACCTATGACGAACCAAAGCGACGACCGAACCCCCTAAGAGGCGAAAACTAGATACGGAGATTACGAGGTAGAGAGAGAAAGCGAGAGAGAGAGAGAGAGAGAGAGAGGCGTGGGCAGTGCGCAGAAGACACAGATAGATAAACGGAGAAAGCTGAGGAAAGGGGCAGAATCGCTGACAGAAAAGGGAAAACATGGTCTAGTGGTTGAACAGAGAAAGGGAGAGAAGATAAGGAGGATAGCATGGCAATGAGGTAAGCTAGAGAGAGAAGCTCATCGAAAAGGAAAAAAGAAAGAGATATGCATAGATAGAGAGGTAAAGAGGTATAGGAAAGGGCAGAATTGCGAACCAGCTATACGTAAGCCTCGTGGTAGGGGAAACATGCCCGGATGGTCGGCTGGGACGTCAAGCAGCGGCGGCCGCCGCCTTCGGGTACCACCATCGAGCGAAGTGGTACATCCTCGGTTCTTTCATGCATCGTTAAACCGTACGAGAGAACCAGGCCGAACAAGAAAGAGAAATGCTAGAGAGAGAGAGCGAGAGAGAGAAACTGAGTACTGAAGACCTTCGTCATCGTTCCTCGTAATCTCTTCATAGTGACGCCGACGACCCTCGGGCTGTGCGGGCACGCCGTTTGGTAGCCGTAAAGCCGCAGGAAAAGACACACCGGGTCGTGGGCGAAACGTTTTTGAGTCCTCGAGTCGTCGAAAAACGGATGATAGGCAAAGGTGGAAGCTGTCTGCGTACAGTCTGCGGTGAGGTCGTACTCGCCGCCGCGGTCATGTGAGGGTGAGATGCGAGGGTGAACCCGCTCGAGGAGGCAGCCGAGTTCGGCGAGTAGACTGACTCGACATATTCGCTGTGCGCATCAATGATCTCTCTATGCACCATCTGCTGGCGGCACTCATAGACTCATGCAACATAGCCTCATGCACAGGCATACGCATATAGATAAATAGATATACGTATACACCCATATATTGTATGGGCGTACAAAAGTTACTCTGTCGTATACGAGTTATTCCCTGTGCGTCCTGTTTAAAGGTTAAGGCCAGTATCAACGTAGAAAAGATAGAGGACCAGGATAGTGATGATGATGATGATGAGCTGCTTATGAAACGTAAAGTAAAGCTACTAGGTCGGTTGAGAACGAGGTAATACGGATGATAAATCAACTAACCAATAACTAACTGTCTCACGGTTGATCTATTGTATCGTGTCACAGGACACGCCTGCACATATCGGATTGCTTATAAATGGCCCGCGCCATGCCACTATCATTCCTGCATCAACGAATTCGAACATCATTATCTAATGTGTATATGTATGTGTATGTATATATATATGTATATATATGTATGTATATATATATATATATATATATATATACATATATAGTGAATCCTCTGCGTGGCGAGGTAATGGAGCGCATATGAACGACATGGCACCGGTAAGCAGCAACCAAGCGAAACCGATGCACGAACTATATCAACGGTTTTGCGTTATAGGTACGGTTACTATGTACGTTAACACGTGTGTAGTACGAGCCACAAGCTCAGATCGATGTGTGTTGAAAAGCACGCAATACTGCACCCGAATTACTGCTGTTGCACTGCACACTCTGAAAACTGCACACACAGCTGGGCTTCAAGAGCAGCACCTCCATATCGCTGCTAGGCTGCTGAAGATCAGCATGGCTGTAGGTTTCTCTCTTGGACTTTCACACCCGTGGTAGCAGGATAAATGCTTTAGAAAATAAACCTTCTTCCCGTGCCTAAAAGAATTCGCCGCCTACTCCCGCAGGAGACGCTATCTGGACGCGTCATTAATACGCCCGGCCAGCACCGGGACACGTTAGCAAAACGTTTCAGTTGACTCGGGGAAGGGGTTCAAGGTGGATCCCAATTAGTCAACGGTATGCTGGCGCGAAACAGATGCCATTCACGTAAGAATGTACGATGAACCCGATTAGACCTCTACTGAATACGCAAGTATAGAATGCATAACATTGGACCACACCAATCCTTAAACAGAGGACGTAGTAGCAAAAGTGTGTAGTATATACGGAGGCAGGCAACAAGGGTTGACTCTTCAAGGAATGACTTGAATATATATATATATATATATATATATTAAACAAACGCCTTGTCACCGCCTTAGCAACGAAGCACTGTGAAGACCAAACGAAGAAGAGACAAACGATATCTTCGCCTGCCAGCTCGCCGCTGCAACGCTGATGAAATTCGAACCCAACCAGCCGCCTTCGTCTCGCGTGTAAATCTTCCAAATTTCTAGCTGAACTCTCATCTGGCTCGGAGCAAATTTATTTGGCGAACGGGTTTGCCACTACGACCACTACCGCCGCCGCTGGCTGACTGGATGGCTGGCTGGGAGCGCCGCCTCATATAGGCAATATATGTTCAGTTCGCCATCGCTGGGTCGTTTGCATTCCCACAGAGTGCCACGACGCGCGCGTTGGCAAGGCGGCAGAGAGAGCACCAAAGCCAATGGCGGGGGCCGGTAGACCCGACAAGGCCCTGTCGCCGACGCCGCCGCCTTCGCTGCCTTTGCGAACAGCCTTTCACCAAGTCGAGTCGACTCCCACCACCACCACCAACCCTAACTGAGGTTGGCCCCGGGGCACGGGGCCTCGAGATCACGTCAGAGACTGGTATTAAAGCACGTTATGACCAGATCGATGTTGGTTCGAGCTACAGGGACAGGGACAGCTAGGACAGCGACTAGGACAGCTAGCAACGCGTTGCCAATATTGCGGCCCGATTCGGCGCGCCTTTGGCCAACCAAAAACGAAGCATCGTGGTATGGACGGACAGCCTGCTGTCGGCCAGATCCCATAAACATACACACCCATATATATATATATATATATATATATATATATATATATATATATGTGTGCATAATGTATAAATTTACGTGCACATATATATACACATATATTAAACAGGGCGCAGGATTTACTTAGCTTTCGCGCTGTATATACATACGCCAGACGATCAGCGAATGATCAGCTGTCCGGCCGACAGCCATCATTCACGATGGGGCTAATCTCAACCTCATCGTAGGAGGGGGGGGGGGGGGGGCAAGCAACCACTGTAGAGCAGGGCACAGCCAGAGCTCACGCACTTACTGGCGGCGCGGAGTTGAGTTGCGGTATCGAGTGTCGTATCGGCTGCAAGGCACCGAAGCTGAATCCGATCCTACCCGACCCGACCCGAGTAGATCAATGTGACGGCATTCCACGCTTGGCCTTTGCGTATCAACGCAAAGTAGCCCTTAGCGCGCTGAAGCGCCCGTGCGAGACATGCAGCGTGACCGGACGCCGCCGTTCCTAACATCAACGTTAAACGCCGTAGGCCCACTGTCTAATCGATAGATATCACGGATTTACGAAGGCTACGAACTAAGCAACATGTCTCTGCGAACGTACTATAGAGTGTACGTCGTCACTAGGCCAGGGATGAAAACAAGGTGAACGTGACGCAAGTTCAGAACAGAACGTCACGATATACGCCCATATGGCTATGTATATCTATCTACTCTAGATGGAGAATGCGCACTTTTGCACCTGCAATGTCCTGCGGGGAACGCAATCTCAAGGACACTAGCAGGAACACCGGGAATAACCTCTGCAGGCAGGGTAAACGATACGGAAGATGACAAGAAGTATGCAGTAGGTGCATATAGATAAACCCGTCAAGCCTATAACAATCGCCTGTATATATTACATGCAATTTGCATATATATGTATATATATATGGGTAGATCGAGAAATTCTAGTTCTTTTAAATTTAAAATTGAACCGACTATTACTAAGGTCTTCCTTTTTATTAACTTAGAAGGACCATTCATAAGCCACATATAGGGTATTTTGCGCTGATCGGTGGCGTTTATGGTTCGAGTTTAATACAATGAAGTAAAGAATGCGAGGTTCAGCGATATTTTAGAAGCCGAAAATGACGATGCAATAAATCTCCTTAAAGTTCTGTGTTAAAAACGAAATCATATGCTCTCAAGTGGTAGACATTTTAAGAAATGCTAATGGTGATCGCGCAGTGTTCCGAAGGAAAGTTGCTGGCGTCAATAACAGAAAAAAGCGTTAACAATTTTCGTGATATTGTGTTCAACAGTCGTCGAATGATTATCAGGGAAATAGCTGAGGATTTGGAGATAGCTTGTGTTTCATAGATGGTTGTCCGATATTTTATGCGTTAGAAACCTGGCAGCACAGTTCGTTCCAAAACTACGAGGGAGAAATCTTCCACGATCCAGACAATCATCTTCGCCGTCCGGTTAAACGGATAGTAAAGAATACTACCGCGATATTTTCAAAAGTTTGGCAAGAACGTCCGACTCAAGAAGCCTTAACTCTGGCTAAACAACTCTTGATTCTTTCATCACGATACCACGCACCGGTGTACACCTTATTACCGATTTCGGATAATATAATGAAAGATTCGATTTCTTTATTGTCGCAACCTTGTTATTCGCCGTTCTGGCTCGTTGCAACTTTTCTTCTTAACGGATTGAAGGGACAACGTTTCGAGACTAAAAACATATTCGCAAGAGCAACTCAACTAGATTTCGAAAGATGCTTTTAAGTGTTTCGAAGGATGGAAAAGAAGTTGACACACGTCCATTGCGGTGGGTGGGAGTTAATTTGATGGGAACAAAAACACTTTGGAAGAGTAAATCAATATTTTGCTTTTTATAAATGTGTACCAGAATTTTTCGACCCGCCCTCGTATACCAGTAGAACCCTGCATGTCGTATATATACATACAGGCTGTTTTTGGTCTTAATTGGCGCGCACTTTCACGCCACATTATAATCCCAAGAAACAATATCCCAGAGAATAACAGATGCTTACTTTCCCGTAAGTCGACAAGGGAACTTCTGAATACTTTCATTCAATATAACTCCCGCACATGCTCATTACTTATTCAATTCGGGGCCTAAAGGGCATGCAAGCCTGGCGTCAAAGTGTCTCTGTCTAAATCGCTAAACGATTTCTAAGCATGCCTACGTTAACATATCACCTGTAAGACTCTCGCTCAACTTAGACATAATACGGTTTCTCTCAATAAAGGTACCTACTGGTTCATGAGCAAGCCAGCGGTCGTATCTGCGATCGATTCTTGCATTTACAATAAATATTTTCTCGTCAACTTGTTTTAACCAAAAATTCGTTACTGCAAATCTTACAAAAATCGCTTTAAAGTGCAAACAGTGTGTGTCGCACCTGGATTTAACCTGCGACTTTAAATGTCAAATTCGCCGGTTATAACCTCTGCTCCTTGCAATAACTGTGATGCCCCGTTGACGTATATATAATTTTATATACATCGGAGTTCTTAACTTAATTTTAAGAATAATTTACCGTGTGCCGTGTGTGAGCCAGTTGTGTATAGCCATCGTGACAGTGGTGATGTAGTTCATAATGCTTAGATGCTTAGAGAAGCTTAGGGATGTCTTCTTTGGTTGCCTTTCTGCATCAGGAATATATATATATATATATATATATACAGGTAGTTCAATAAGTTCTTAGAATGAAAACCAAGAATTTTCCAAATCATGTTATTAAATTTATCTTATTCGATATACTCCCCGAGATGCTCAATACACTTTTCCCACCAAGATTTCAGAGCTTTTATACCTCTTAAGTAGAATTCCGCGTCTTTAGACTGAAAATAGGCATTGACAGCAGCCTTAACCTCTTCATTGCTGGAAAAACGCTTTCCACCGAGACTATTCTTCAAATGTTCGAAGAGGAAATAATCAGAGGGGGCCAGGTCTGGAGAATAGAAAGGTTGTTCAATAAGTTCGAACCTCAGTTGGGCCAGTTTTGCCGATGCTTGCCGGGACTTGTGTGCAGGAGCATTGTCCTGGTGAAACAGGACAACCTTCTTCTGCAAAGCGGGCCGTTTCACGATGAGTTCTTGCTAAAGGCAGTCCAACAGTCTTGCATAATATTCTCCTGTGATCGTTTTACCGCTCTCAAGGTAGTCGACCAGCATTATTCTACGTTGGTCTTAAAAAACTGTAGCCATCACCTTTCCGGTCAATGCCGTTGTCCGCACCCTCTTCGGAGGTCCTTCACTAGGTGCACACCATTGGCGAGATGCTTCTTGGGTCTCGGGAGTGTAGTGATGGACCCAGCTTTCATCAACGGTCACGAATCTGCGCCAAAAATCCGATGGATCTTTCGACATCTTGACCAAATTTCGCTGTGAAGCGGAAACACGCGCGTTTTTTTGGCCTTGGTTGAGCAAATGCGGCAGCCATTTTTCTCTAAGCTCTTTCATCTTCAAGTTTTCGTATAGGATAAAATGCACACTACCTAAACTAATTCCTAATGCCTCCGCTATCTCCTTAATGTTCATTCGCTTATCTGTGCCAACGATGTTTTGCACTTTCTCTATGTTTTCCTCATCAGTTGCCGTTTTTTGGCCTCCTGGACGTAGTTCATTCTCGGTGCTCCTGCGACCTCTTTTTAACACATTAATCCAGTTGGTAACAGTGGCAAAACATGGCGCAGAGTCACCGTACGTCTCGACCAACCCAATTTTTACTTGGGTCGCATTCCAACCTTTGAAATAAAAATGCTTGATAACCACTCGAAACTCTTTTTTCTTCATTTTTAAAAATCACGCCGATACGTTGCACGGGAAAAGCTATCAAACGAAATCGCAACGGCCAATCACCATAATATTTTGAGTGCTAGCAGTCGAAAAGTTGCAGTTCCTAATAGCGGTGGAAAGCGCGCCAAAATTCGAATTCTAAAAAGCTCATTCTAAGAACTTATTGAACTACCTGTATAGAAATTATTAATCTTACATGATGTTCGGACACCCACCTGCTTATACGAACAAGAGCCGTGTTTACTACGATGGTCTGCAAGTCCATGTACCGACCAACATAGTTTACAGGTTTCTTAATTAAACCGATTATCTGAAAAAAAGACTTACTGAGAGCTTATTTCAGTATCTTTTATTTAGACTTGTTTTCATAAGTAGTCAGTGCAGGCTTAATGGTACTCATAGGACAAAACAAGGGCAAACTTGACCGACAGAACGCAATCTCCGAGAGCGTCTACATGTGCGTGCACTGCCCTTGTGGCTGCCGGCCGTGAGGTGAATACTGAATTTTACGCATTTAAAAACATTCGGCTCAAGTCCCCAATGCGGTAGCCAAATCTACTAAGCTTGACCAGGCTCAGACCGAAGATCCACTTAGATAATCCAGGCCCCAACTAGACAAAGACTATTAGTCGCAACGCGAGACGCATTTACAACCGCCTACGGTGATAACCATGTTGTATAATTAGCTTGCTAGCAATGCGCCGACACAGCGAAGTTATGCTGGCTTCACCGTATAGAGATTACACTAATGCATTGAACGAGAGTAACGTAATCGTTGTTGCAGCAATATATATATATATATATTATATATATATATATATATATATATATATATATATATATATATATCTTTTTTTGTGGATGAGGTATTAAATGCAGTTACGCACTATCGCTACGAGTCTCTATCTCTAGCAGTGTGGGACTCGACCCCAACGGTTAGATGTTACTCCGTTGAGACCCATACCCACCAAACGCACCTCCCCCCTTAAGCTTCACTCTCTGAGAGCCCAGATCTTCATAAAAAACAGTACTATGGACTATTAGGAGAAGTGGCGAGCGCCCTTTCAGATCAATTGGCTGGGGTCGCCCAGAAGATCCAGCATTTGTCTAACACCGGCAAGCCCGTTTTATTCGAGCTGCACTTCTCTATGGATGCTTTCAGGTTGAAGCCGCAGTTGTGCCTGTCTTCCTTTGCACTTTTCATGTTTCTCATGGAGGACTTCTTTTGCCGTCGCTGCTCACAGTTTCCAGGCCTGCTCACTGGAGACAATGTATTCTGTAAACTTTATTAAGCTGGACCGAGGTGGGTCGCTGACCTCTTGGTGTGGGTCTCCCTGCCTGGCCCATTTCACTCGGACGAGTCTGCTTGCCCTTAACTGCGCAGCCTCCCAGGCCGAGCACTGTAGCAGTGTGTGACCTAGAGTGTCCTCATGTGCCTCCTGGTAGAATACGCATATCGGCGACGAAGCCTTTCCAATTCGGGACAAATACGAGTTGAAGTTTCCGTGTCCTGTGAGGATTTGGGTGAGGTGATAGGTGAGGTCTCCCCCAGGCCTCTCTATCCATGCCTTGATATCTGGCAGCAGTACGCGCAGGGATCCTCCAGGACCCCAGGGGGGGATGGCGTCCCACTCCTCCTGCCATGTCCTAATTGTGTCGTTTCTCTCACTGTCTTTTTCCGTTTGGGTAGGGGCACCTAATTCCCATAGTCGCTTCCTTTCGAGTGCCTTAAGATCCCAGGGGATCGACCCTGCCAGCACCAGAGCAGCGTTTGTGCTGACTGTGCGGTACCCCTGGATTACCCTCAGGGCTGCCACCCTCTGGGTCCTCCGTAGAATCTGTTTCGCTTTCTTCGTCTTGAGAGTTGCTCTCACCCAAACTGGCGCTCCAAATAATGCAATTGATTCCGCGACCGTCATTAGCAGTGCCCTTGTGCGGGCCCGGGGGTCATGGATGTTCGGCAGAATCTTGGCTATAGCACCCACTGCCTTGGCTGCTTTTGTCGTTGCCTTTTTTATGTGGGTGAGGCCATTCATCGCAGTATCCAGTGTGACCGCGAGGTAGCTTAATATTCTCGCCGTCAAGCTGTAGAGTGAGCGGACGGATCCTCTTTCTCCCTGTGAGGAGTATTGCTTCGCTCTTTTCAGGGGCCAGTCTGAGTCCCGCTGCGCTCATCCACTCTGACGTTAGGTAAACAGATTTATTCATATTTAGTTCAAGTTCGTCGGCAGTTTTAGCCTGCACGACTATCGCCAGGTCGTTGGCATAGGCTACTGTGTCCACTACTTTAGGCAGGCCTGTCAGACGGAGAACGTCGTCGTAAGCCAAATTCCAGAGAAGTGGGCCAAGTATAGACCCCTGCGGGACCCCGACTGTCATTTGGAAGCTGAACTGGCCGTTGACAACTGTTCGTGCTTTAAGGTAGCTGGAAATTACATTTACCAGATACGAGAGGACTTTTTTTCGTATCAGTGTGTCCAGAATTGTTTTCCATGGTAGACTGTTGAAGGCGTTCTTAACGTCTAGGAGAGCGACTAGGAGGAGCTGCCGTGCCTGTATAGTGGAACTTCGTAACGAATCCGCCCTACTTGCAACGCGTTGTATTGCAGTTAGGACTGACCGGTTCTTGCGGAAGCCGTATTGTGTGTCCGAAAGCAGGCCGTGTTCCTCTGCGAAGAGCCTCAGTCTTTCTTCAATTGTAGCCTCGTATCCTTTTGCCAGCGCACTCAGCAGGCATATCGGTCGGTATCCCCCGTTTCCCTTGGGAATGAGGACGACTTCAGCACGCTATCTCAGGGTGCTCTGTAAAGAGAAGTTTCACTGCCTCAGGGGGAACCCCGTCTGGTCCGGGGGCTTTTCCGGTCTTTTGCCTGTGAGCTGCACGTAGAACCTCATGTGGCTGAATAGACGGAAACTCGGCCTCACCTTTCAGCCCGGGAATGTTCTCATAAATTGCCCTTTCGAAAGGTGCGTGGGTGGGGAACAGCTTAGTTAGTACCGTCTTGGTTTGCTGTTCGTCTAGGGAAACAGGGGTCTTTTTTCTATTACCCCTGACTATCTTGTAAGGTTTTCCCCAAGGATCGTCCTCGACCTCGTTGAGGAGCTTTCTATGGCCGCTAGTCCTACTGTCGGCTATGGCTTGCTTAAGTAAGGCCCGGCTTCTCCTATACTATTGCAATTCTTGATTGCGTGCGTCTGCTTCTCGTTGTTTCAGTTTGAGAGCACGCCTCGCTTTGCAGCACTCTTTTCGTTTGTCTGCGATCTCCTGCGTCCACTAATATTTAGGCGGGACGTTCCCTCGCCTAGGGTGAGCGCTGTTGGTACACGTAGTCTTGCACACCTCTATAAGGAGTGCTTGTAGATCTTCTGCAGTTATGTGGGGGCTGGATAGGGCTTTTATTTTCCTCCCGAGTTCTTTCTTGAACCTTGACTCGTTTGTGAGTCTGAATCGCTTCTTAAGGGGAGGAACTGATCGAAAGTTTTGAATTCTCAGTCGAGTCTCAATGCAGAAATGGTCGCTCAGGTTTTCCTCGTCCACTAGAACCTTTCAGCTTATAGCTTTTGGCGCGAGGATGTCGTTACATAACGTGATATCCACGTAAGACTCGCTGCCGTGGCGGTGGAAAGTAGCTCTTTTTCCGTCGTCTAATACTTGAAGATCGAGTGGTGCTGCCCATTCTAGTAGAGTTCTGCCCCTTTATCGGCTCGAGGTGATCTCCAGACTTCTGACGCTGAGTTAAAATCCCCGGTTATTAGCACTTCGTTTCCGGTTTTCGTGTCGCGTATCGATTCTGCGAGGTCATCTAGGAAGCGCTCGAAATCTTCGTGCAAGCAGTTGGGGCTGATGTAGGCCGAGTATATTCTGCCGACTTTCTTTTACTTCGATCCAGCAAAACCTATTTCCGTGTTCTCTCTCAAGCACTTGCACATTCTGTTTAGTTATGATCGCTGTGTCTAGCATAGGGTCTTTGTCCCAATTCTCTGATTCTTTGGTTTTCCTCCTGTTGGGTTCGCTAAGGGCCATCACATCAGTTTTTCTTCTCCATGCTATTTCTTCTATCATATCATGGGCCGGCCTGCTTCTATTGCAGTTGGCCTGAATTATGCTAATTTCACTAATCATTTTTGTGCGGAGGAGTCGCGCTGGGTCGAAATTCTAGCCGCGCCCTTGGGCCCCTGTGTCCTCCATTCGTTGGGTCCTTTTGAGCCAGTGGCAAGAGCCTGTTGTTCGGTCGTAGGCTCCTCGTTCTTCTTATTTGGCTCTGCATGTCCTGTCTTGTCCCTGCTAGCTTGCCTCACAGTTTGGCGCTCCTGCATCTTAGTTTTAAGAAGTTGGAGATATTTGGGGCATGCTGTAGATCTAGTTCTGTGGCCCTCGTCATTGCACACGTAGCATTTAGGAAGTACCGCTTTACAGTCACGGGCTAGATGGTCCTCCTGCCCACAGCGGTAGCATTTCTGCTTATCTGCCTTCTTGTTTTTACATGCAAAGGCCGTGTGCCCGATTTCATGACAGTTGTAGCACGTGGGAAGGGTTATCCATTCCTCGACTCTACAACTGCTTCCTCCGACGGCCACGATCTTCTTCAGTAGGATTCTGCGGGCTTCAGTCCTTGGTAAGGTGACCAAGCACTGCCAACTGCCTCTGTTCATAGTAGCCCTGGGGGCTTTCGTGCGAATCCTGGTAGACTCTTGGAGCTTCAGTATCTTCCGAATGTCCTGTTCTATAGAAAGGGCCGTAAGTAACAGGCTGATTCCCCGAAGGACAACAGTTGCTGTAGGGCCGCTGTACTGCCTAGTGTCGACCTCTCCGCCCGTCTTTTGTCTACGGGTGTCTGCAAACGTTGTGCTGCTGCCTGGGCTTTTTTCTTCAACTCCTAGGGTAATGTCCCATCCCTTATTAGTAATGACCGTCCCTATTTTGACCCCGCTATTCGCCGTGTTGACTAGTGGGCGCATTTTTTCAATCATGTCTTCTGACGAAGACCCTGCAGCAGGTCTGATCCTAACAGAATTATATTCCTTCTGCCCTCTCCGCGAAGTTGCCTCGACATCGTGTTGGCGCGGCACACGTCCTTCTCGGGTGATGTCGACTTTACACCCTATCTTCCTACAGCATGCTTCTACTGCATTTCTTATGGTGGGTCCTCCCCATTGTGGAGAAATGTACAAAGCCATTGGGTTTTGAGAGCCAATGTTGTGTCCTTTTTCTAACGTCTTGTAAAGAGCTGCTAGGAAGCCAAGTGGCGTTTCCTCTAGGCCGACAGCGCCCACCACTAGTACGCTAGTCGATGTAGCAGACGCCTCAGCCTCCTGCTCCTCCTCAGGTTCGGGTTTATCTGGGTTTTCTAGCTCGAGCTGGGCGCTATTTCTGAGGAATTGCGACTCCTCCTGCCCGCAGAGAGGCCGCTTTTTCCGCCATCGGGAATTGCCCTGTAAGTTTCTTGAGCAGAGACTTGTCCTTTTCGGAGCCTTTCGTAATGAGCATTACTCTGATTTCACGTAAGGTAGTGATGTTGTCCGTAGTGAGACCTTGTTGTCTAGGTCTTGTACATAGACAGCGGCCACTCCTCCTTGATGAGGTCTATTAGACCTTTGGGTGTTGCCGTTTCGGCCATCTGCTCCTCGAGGTGTTTCGTCTTGACCATCTCGATCTGTTCCTTTTCTAGCTTTTCCTGACAGGCTTTGCATCGTAGCTCTGCCGCGGGTGGGGTGCTCGATGAGGGCCGTGCCGCTTTCTGGGCGGCTAGTCTCTGCAACTCTAAAGTGAGAGCCGCGGCCTTCCAGCTCTCAGCTACCTTTGTGAGGTCTTGCGTACGTGCGGCATTCTCGTCGGCTTGCTTCCGGAGAATTGCTTTCTCCTTCCCTGTTTCCTTTTTGGATTTCTTCAGTTCCCATACCGCCTTATCTAGGCGTGTGATAGCGGCCTTAATATCCACCTGGGTGGTTTTATGCTTATCTTTTAGTGTCTTGAGGTGTTCTGTAACTGCCTCCAGGTCTTCTAGAGCTCTGTCCTCCTTGTTTGGAGAGGGCTCCTTTTCCTCGGAAGACTTCCTCGCAGCCTTGGTCCTGCTGGTCGTGCGAGCTCGGCTGCTTTCAGCCTCCTTCGGGTCTTCTGGCGTGGTTGCCATCAGTCTCTTTCGTTGTTCTCTTGCGCTTGCCACGTCTCTGTAGTCATCGTCGCCCTCGATATAGCGATCCGAGTCAGCACCCCTGAACGGGTCCTAATATATGTATGTTTTTTTCCTTCCCCTTTCCTCTCTATTTTCTTCTCTATGTATTTATTTCTTTGGTTTATTTATTATAATTATAATTTTTTTTCTCTCCCTTTTTCCCGTTCTTTTTGTTTTATATATATATATATATAGATATTTATATATAAATATATATGTATATATATATATATATATAGATAGATATTTATATATAAATATATATATATATATATATATATATATATATATATATATATATATATATAAATATATATATATATACAGGTAGTTCAATAAGTTCTTAGAATGAGCTTTTTAGAATTCGAATTTTGGCGCGCTTCCACCGCTATTAGGAACTGCAACTTTTCGACTGCTAGCACTCAAAATATGATGGTGATTGGCCGTTGCGATTTCGTTTGATAGCTTTTCCCGTGCAACGTATCGGCGTGATTTTTAAAAATGAAGAAAAAATAGTTTCGAGTGGTTATCAAGCATTTTTATTTCAAAGGTTGGAATGCGACCCAAGTAAAAATTGGGTTGGACGAGACGTACGGTGACTCTGCGCCATGTTTTGCCACTGTTTCCAACTGGATTATTGTGTTAAAAAGAGGTCGCAGGAGCACCGAGAATGAACTACGTCAAGGAGGCCAAAAAACGGCAACTGATGAGGAAAACATAGAGAAAGTGCGAAACATCGTTGGCACAGATAAGCGAATGAACATTAAGGAGATAGCGGAGGCATTAGAAATTAGTTTAGGTAGTGTGCATTTTATCCTATACGAAAACTTGAAGATGAAAGAGCTCAGAGAAAAATGGCTGCCGCATTTGCTCAACCAAGGCCAAAAAAACGCGCCTGTTTTCGCTTCACAGCGAAATTTGGCCAAGATGTCGAACAATCCGTCGGATTTTTGGCGCAGATTCATGACCGTCGATGAAAGCTGGGTCCATCACTACACTTCCCGAGACCCAAGAAGCATCTTGCCAATGGTGTGCACCTGATGAAGGACCTCCGAAGAGGGTGCGGACAACGACATTGACCGGAAAGGTGATGGCTACAGTTTTTTAAGACCAACGTAGAATAATGCTGGTCGACTACCTTGAGAGCGGTAAAACGATCACAGGAGAATATTATGCAAGACTGTTGGACTGCCTTTAGCAAGAACTCATCGTGAAACGGCCCGCTTTGCAGAAGAAGGTTGTCCTGTTTCACCAGGACAATGCTCCTGCACACAAGTCCCGGCAAGCATCGGCAAAACTGGCCCAACTGAGGTTCGAACTTAT
Source organism: Dermanyssus gallinae (assembly GCA_003439945.1). Lineage (NCBI taxonomy): Eukaryota > Metazoa > Arthropoda > Arachnida > Mesostigmata > Dermanyssidae > Dermanyssus > Dermanyssus gallinae. Next base: position 9,203 of record QVRM01005714.1, on the reverse strand, counting down.
TGAACAACCTTCCTATTCTCCAGACCTGGCCCCCTCTGATTATTTCCTCTTTGAACATTTGAAGAATAGTCACGGTGGAAAGCGTTTTTCCAGCAATGAAGAGGTTAAGGACTGCTGTCAATGCCTATTTTCAGTCTAAAGACGCGGAATTCTACTTAAGAGGTATAAAAGCTCTGAAATCTTGGTGGGAAAAGTGTATTGAGCATCTCGGGGAGTATATCGAATAAGATAAATTTAAAAACATTATTTGGAAAATTCTTGGTTTTCATTCAAAGAACTTATTGAACTACCATATATATATATATATATATATATATATATACATACATACATATATATATATTGCCTGCTCAGGTGTTGTTACGTTGTGTACGCGTCTCAGCTTATGTCATATAATCCCTCGACGAAGCCACCTATCCGACACGGCTGGCCGCTCGCTGCTATTGGCCAACGCGGTCAGAGGCCCATCGAAGAAATTCTATCGTCTAACGAACGATCCAGTTTTTGTCCTTGTGCGAGAGTCTGTGCCGCTTGTGTTTGTGCGTCTTTAGCAATCCCCCCCGCTCGTTGACCGGCCAGCCACCCAGCCGTATGTAGGTGATACTGGCCGATGGCCGCCACTACTCTCTTGGTCGTCGGTGGTTTAAGACCGCTCGATTTGCGCAGTTGCTCAGTTGTCAGGTTGTCCAACTTGGCCGAATGCTTCGCTGACCGTTCGCTGTGCGTTTACTCTATCCTATAGACAGTGCGATCGCTCTCCGACCTCGTGTCTTTCGTGGTCGTCCTTCTTCTGTGCTTATTTGCGACACTACACCTATGTGTTTGCTATTGCTCCGCTGCATGACCTCTCCATTCCATGTTGCTGGTACTGTGAGTACCGGTAGAGCGAGAAATGAAGCTAACGAGAGAGAAATCGAGAGAGAGAGAGAGAGAGAGAAAGATAGAAGATGAAGAAATTGTTCTTGCATTCGTGGCAGATCCAGCTACAATGTAGCTAGCTTGCAGCTTGCTTGTCTTGATCTGTAACGACATATTGCACACAACACATCAACAGCAACAACGTCAGCAGCAACAACGTCAACAGCAACAACGTCAACAGCAACAACATCAACAGCAGCAGCAACAACAACATCAACAACAACAACAACAACAACAGCAACATCATCAACATCAACCGTAGTACCGATACGAAACAACAACGGCTACCATCGCCCATGGTGGTCGTCATGTTGTCCAGTTGGAGATAGGCCGGCTAGAGAAGCTGAGAGGCTTCGAGAGTTGTCCACCTGATCCCCAACCTACCAGACCGCCACTGGTGCTGCTGCTGTTAAGGCCAACCTTTACTTGATCGCCCCCTCTCTATTTTTCTCGGTGTCTCCTTCTCTTTCCATCCCTTTCTCCCCCCGATTCTTTGTTCTTTCTTCCGCGTCCCTCCGATGTCGATCTAATCCAGCACAGCAGTAGCATCAAATGGGTACCATGCAAGAAGATAGATCTATCTCTCGACGTTCACGTGCTCAGCTGAGTACGGCCGCAGCGAGAACAGTACGCAGATGACACAATTGGGCACCACTGTCCACTCGGTCAGTTTCGTTTCTCATTGAAACCCTCGCCCGACCTATGCTATCGTGTCGGGTCTTGACCATCTCGACAAGCCCTAAAAGACAATCAATAACCATTGCCCCTTCGTACGCAACCTGCCGCCCGCTTCGCCTCCTTTTGTCACGGCTTTGGTTGTCGTTGTCGTTTCTGTTGTTGTTGTTGTTGCTGCTGCTGCCCTGTCGCTGGATCTGCCCGACTAGGTCTCGGGAAATGCTTGATACACATGCGTCATTGGCAACTGCGTGCAGTGTCCAGTGTGGAACTCACAAACTCGCTAAACCCCGCATGGATTCGATCCAGCACCAGCAGGCTCAGAAGTACTTTCTAGGCATTTCTTCGACTCTGGTGTTATTGTTAAGCCACTCGTCTCTCGATTAGGCGTTGCCCGAAGCAATATTTACGGCCACGGATTGCTCGGCGGTAAAGAATGCAGTTTTTTTATATACTGGCTCTCAGTAGCCGTCCTTAGGGATATCGCTGGCGGTGACTAGTGTTAGAGATGCAAACAAAGCGCAGAAGCTGGACGGAACGATCAGTGTAAAATAGGGCCCCACTCAATCTGACCATGAACTGAGAGAAAATAATGACTAGAGACAGAAGCGATAAAACGAAGCTCGCCAATACTAGTCCTGCAGCAATAACGAGAGTAACAACGCAAATGCATATATATAATGCATATATATATATATATATATATATATATATATATATATATATATATATAATGTAAACTTCACCGCATTTCTGCAAATTTTAAAAAATCTTCTCGACACGGAATACGTGGTCTTTGCTCCGCCCTGCCGACTCTTCACAAGTATATATATATATATATATATATATATATATATATTAGGCATAGTACTATAAAGTACTGCAAATTAAACCTCCTTTGCTAATGTTGGTCACGCATCAAAGATAACACAAAAGCCAGCAGTGAGGTTGGCCCAAATAGTTTGTCGCCTCGTTCGAACTATCTAAGCAAACATGCTAGAAGAGCATTTAACGCACCCAGTATTGCGTAAGGCCGAGATTGAAATGCTACTACCTTTGCATTTGGCTGGTTCCCTTTGCCAATATAGCAGCATACGCTACCGTGCGTATCCAGACGTGCGCCAGCTGTCAGCTGTTCGTATCTGAGTCTAACGTTCAAGTACGCCCTGTAGGCGGCTCATTTATTGACTGCCCTAGAATGTCGTTATCACGCCATTTGGCCGTATTCTCTCTCGAAAAACGGATATACGCTTTGCCACCCAATACCTAATCATTGCCTGACTTCGAGAACTCAAACTTCGGGCGTTGGTTATCTGCCACCTTGGAATGTATTTTTGTGTTCGCTGTTGGAGGATGCTACTTAACTCTTATCTCTGCTAGCACTAACGGTAGGGAGGAATAGGGAGTGTGAATGAATAGCAACCGTCGGCAAATGCTTCTTTAATACCAGGATCTAATAAATCGCCGCTGCTTCGTCATTACTTCGATGCCTTCGAACTTAACATAACTTCCCAACCGTGACAAATTTGCTTCTATAGGCACTATCGTATCGTGAGCTAAATTGCACTCTCGTCTGGCGCCTTTGGGGAGGCCGAGGAACCCTAGCAGTAACCATATGTTGCTTTAGTGACCTGATATTGGCGACGAAATATGTGGCAAATTCCTTGCGATCCCCTCTCAGGCATCTTCAGCCTCTGTCGAGTTTTATCGGTAATAGCCCGTCTTCAGCGACGAGTGGCCCTGCAGCTCGGACTTTCTATGTTTATCAGACACACGAGAACAATTATATGTTTATATATATATATATATATATATATATATATATATATATATATATATATATATATATATATATATATATATATATATAAATATATATATCGTTTTTTATCATAGCCGATGAGTGGTCACAGGTGACGCAGTGCGCTGGTGATTGACAACTTCGTAGTGTTGCGGATACGTTTGCCTCAGATGTCCTCGCAGATCGATTCGATTGCAGGTGCTTAAATACATTCATAAAGGCAAAACAGAATGCATGTATGCCAATATGGTCCAATTTTTAAGTCACTTAGTATGAGTGGAAACATTTATACAGCGTACCAAATGCCCGACAACGGCCGTGTGATCAATTTTGAGTTTTGTGCAAGTCCATAGGTCATACCGCTAAGTTCAATTAAATATGGAGGTGTTGAACGTCTTCCTCTGGCACTGACTACCTTCCAAGCCGTGTGTTATTTAAGTTTTTTTTTTATTATTGTTAATATTTTTCTTATTTTTCATTTTTATTATTTATATTAAACAATATCACATCTATATATCTATATTTAACATATAACCTTGTAATAATATCTTACTAAAGTCTTATTACATAACCACAATAAGGATTAACTTCCTTTCCCATGCCGATCTTGTGTGGCAGGCAGTACGAGACTGCAAAATGGAGCATGCCAACACCGTTGTTCCACCTCAATAGGAACAAACAATCTCACGGATAACATGCGATGCGCCTTCTTGGCAGCTTTCCCTTTAGAGGAAATTTGTTGTAATGCAGGGCAGTTTTATAAAACGGCCAAATTAAAGGAAAAGCTGCGCAACCGTGTCAAGACAGCGATCGGCAATGGACCCCACTATCCACCGCGCCACATCTCGTCAAGATGCCTTTCGACGTTGCGGGGGACATCCTGTTGTGCGCTACTCGAACGTTTAAACTTCCGAAACGACGTAAACAAACTTGTTGAACAATGTTTTAAAGCTAAGCGATGTTCGACAAAAAGCCCAATATAAGCGGATCTGCCGAACGGACAGCTCTAAGGCTACACTGTACCGACGTTCCTGCAATACATAATAGCGTGTTCGATGAATGACTTACATTATTCTCAATGAGGCACATCGGTGGCATCATCTACGTTCATGCGACCACAGAATAAGGACCCTAAATCTATTACCGACGTAAGTCAATTCATTTATAGCACTCACCAACTAGAAACACTTTGAAACGAAAAAGGAGCGTTACGAAATCTATAATATGCACTTTGAACAGATACGCAGTCAGGGATCTTTCATATGCCATTCACGCCTCACGTCGTAGAGTGCTGAACCCTGTATCGTAAATATACACATGTCGTTTCAACCGCTAGCGCTCGGGACCTTGGGCGGCCCAGGCAAACTTCTCCACAGGGTCGGTGAGCAGCTAAACCTCGAAACCAGAGACAAGAGATCTGCGGCTTTCCTGATATCGACAGTGCCTCGATCTCGATGTTCAACGCAGGAACGCGGCGTGCGTCAAAGGCACGCTGCTGAAGTGGTCCCAACCCACTCTATACAAGACAGTAATATTCCCAGTGCACACGTTCTTCGGAGACAATTGTTGCTCCATTTGTATTTATATTAAAATTTAAACTTCTTATATATATATATATATATATATATATATATATATATATATATATATATATATTTAGTGCGTTGCAAAAAATTGTTAACTCATGTTTTTTGGTAATAATTTCGGCTTGATTTATTTGAACGTTTTGAAATTTTAAGGGCATGATGTACATGACGAAACAAGAGTATGATGTTCATTTTGTTGCAATCTCACAATCGGTTCATACAAAAAAATTAAAAAAGTGTGAAGAAACAGTGTTGCAAGATATTAGCAACAATAGCATGCTAACAACACAGCTCTTGTTTGTAAAGGATAGTCGATACTATAGCTGATATACGATCCCGGGGATCAAATGTCAGGATTATTGTCTAGCTAAATCAATCGTTCTATAGCTGCAAAATATTCTACAGCTTAGTCGTTGTTCCGAACTAACGGCGAAGCGTATGATCAAACCATGGTTTGTACAAAGGATCTCTCGGATAACGAAAATACAAGAATTGAGGCATATGCTGAGCTCGGTCATACAGTAACTGCTATAGCAACCAGATTAGAGAACCATCAGCAGGTTCTTACACTTTTTTTTTTTTACCCACTAAAAAACCTTAGTCCTTACATTTACCCCCCCAGGGTTCGGTACTGTTTGCCAGTTCTTCAAAGGTTCTTACACCCTGGAGTGAACCAAAGGTGCAGATCTAACAGTGGGCGTAAGCCAGTTTTGACTAGTCGAGATCGGCGTATGATCATACAGTTGGCTACTCATAACCAAATGTGTTCTTCCAGGATCAGGACTACTTTGGGAGTGCCAGTGCACCGATCCAGAGTATACCGAGTGTTACGTTCTGACAAAAACGTGCGATATGCGAAAAGGAAGCTTATGCCGTAACTGCAACCGAAGCACATTGTCGCACGGCCGTGAATTTTCGCATAGACACCAAACTTGGAATAAAGAAAGGAAAAACGTCGTCTTCCCGGATGAAATAAAATTTAATCTCGGTATATTGGCACGACTTACGGAAGGAACCTAAATGGTTCTCGAAACGTGTGGCCGGTGGTGGTTCTGCTGAAATATTGGGGCGCTTTGGATATAATGGGAAGTCCGATCTAGTCGCGATTGTGGGCCGAAACAATTCCGACAAGTACCAGCGTGTCGTCGGTTCCCAGTTAGAAGCCCATTTCAGGAAAATTGGTGGACCTGACGCAGTTTTTCAACAAGACAACGCCACGTTTTATACCCCAGCTAGCACTATAGCCTTTTTCAAGAACAAGGAGTGTTCTTTTTGACTGGCCGGCATTGATGCCAATGGTCGACATTATGATCATTCGTCGGATCTCAAAGAAGCTGTCCAGCAAGCATGGACTAATATTTCACTTTCGTTTTCGATTTGATTCAGGAGAGGGGACGAAAAACCCGTTTCTAGAATAGAATAGAATATGTAGTATCAAATAAATCTTACAGCCCTGCTAAGAATCGAATACGCCGTAAGGCGTTATTGTTGCAAATATTTTGCGACACTGTTTTTTCACACTTTTTTATTTTTTGTATGGCGCGAATGTTAGATTGCGAAATTAACACCATACTCGTGTTTCGTCGTGTACATCGTGCCCTGAAATTTTCAAGCCATTCAAATAAATCAAACCGAAATGATCACCAAAAAAACATGAGTCGCTAATTTTTTGCAACGCACTTTATATATATATATATATATATATATATGGCTTAGTGAAAAAAGCATTATCTCGTAGTTAGGAGGTATGATTTACATATGCCGAATACACATGCGTTAAGAGAAACGGTAATTAGTCTTTCTTTTGTTGGAAAGACGTCACTCATATTTAACTCCCGATCTCATAATCTGCCTTAATGTGTTGTACAAGTTTACCCAGACAATATATTGATATTCTGTTTGTATAGATTAATGATCAAAGCGATCATGTGGTAGCTGCCTTATCCGTTGGGATGAATGTCGGTTATGCCTACAAAGATTCTTGAGAATTAGCGTGTTGTTTGTCAGCCGACCGTTGCTCTTGTTTCTATCAGCTGTACGGATAATACGAGATGCCTCCTTGCATTTAATTTGACATTCACCCATTTACTGCGCCAAAGACTGGCACACCTTACTGCCAGAGTTAAACTAAAGAGTTAACCTACCTTTAATTTAACAGCCAGAGTATCTTCATTCAACGCTTATCGTATATGGCACCGATCTAACATTGCGAGTTTCTCATATAAATATTATGGCTGATTCAATGACAGTGCGTGTCTACCGTCATACAGAAAGGTGCTTGCGGAGAAAGCCTTTTTGTTGACCAAGTCAAACACACACACACAGATACGAGCAGTTAACTTTTCTTGTTCCGAACATGGTCGGTAGGTCAGGTGCCGTTGTGTAAATATTCCACCTGTTTTGCTATCCGAATCAATTCTGACATCGCTTGCGCAGACTCACATTGCACTGCTGTTGCCGAATTTTGACCGCCTTACCTTTCCATTTTCTTCTTCATCTTCTCCGACGACGACGACATTTGGGAAGGTGCGCATCGCTTGCTGGTTACTATTTGATGAGAGACATCAAAGTATATATATATATATATATATATATATATATGTTGTGTCAATCGATTCTTTTTGGACAAATGGCGGTGAGGCGTACATTATTCACACAGTGAACTGTTGAAGTTGTGCACGGGGCCACATTCTAAATCCGGCTACCAAGCGGGGTCCAGGTGTAGGTAGGGCCCTTCGCAAAGCTGAGCCCAACGCACACAGTTGAACGCCGCGCCTCAGGAATTGTCTATTGTATTGAACCTGTCAGCAGAAAGCCTTAAAATATAACGCTTGCACATGTCCACACGAACAATGTCATTCCCGCCTGGCCACAAACATGTCGCCAGCCCGACCGGTTTTACACACGTTCATGAACGGCCGTCTATCTTTTGGAGGGCGCCGACGGGCTGACAAGTGGACTCCTCGCCGTTAGACAACACTGGGAAAACAGGCCAAAACCAACGAAAACAATAAAACAATCGACTACCAACTACTAGCAAGACAACCACAAATACTACTTCACGTGGTGTCCACGGTCGGATGAACTAATCGTCGCCACAACGCAGGACGCAGGCTCTCTTATATATATATATATATATATATGTATATATATATATATATATATATATATATATATATATATATATATATATGTATATATATATATGTATATATATATGTATATATATGTTTTAATGTCCCGTAACCATACATTTTATTTATCAATTCACACACATATGTGTATATATATATATATATATATAAGAAACAAGTAGTGGACTATAAATTTTAATATTTGGCGCCAGGTGGTCTAGCCTAGTATACGAACATCACCATGGTTTTATTAGAGGAAAATCAGCAGCAACATAACGTGTCGAAGTGGTCAAAGACTAGGCCAACATGACTAAAAATAATTCATTTGATTGTATTTATCTTAATTGTTCTAAAACGTTTGATAGCGTATGCGTTTTTGAGCCACTTATAGTAAATGCACTTTTCGTCACTCTGGTGTATCTCAGGGCTCCTGTCCTTGGATTAATTATATTTTCTACCTTAAAAATATTATGCCTATTAGCATTACTTGCAAAGTACTCTAGCACCGACCGAAAAGGAGCGTGTCATCTTACAGAGGTGATTTGGATAGTCCGTCCCAAGCGCTTTTTATATTTGTACGCGGTGATCGTAGACACCACGGCAGCCCATGAGTCGGGATCAAGATATGCAATTTGCGAAGCTCCAAATTCCATGAAGCTTAAAACAGGGGGACTATTGATCGCCAGAGATAAATCGAGATTAAAAGGCAGTCTCAAAAAGGTAAATTATCAGTTCCTTTATCTATATCAAACTAGCCGTGATCTCAACGAGAGAGAGGGATCACAACAGCGTTAGTAACGTCAACTTTTTGTAACGTCTTTGGAGGTCATCCTTCTGCACAGACCTGGGCTTATTAAACCATAATATTGTACCTACCGCAGTCTGTGGTTTGGAGCTGATATGGTGGCACCTCAAACCTCAGGATACGATGGCCCTAAATAGAGTCAAGCATTGTTCTGCCCATAACATGCCCCATCTTTCCTAATTTGGGAGAGTGGCAGGTCTCAGCCCTGCCGAAGTGCAATGACCTCCTTCTGGGGTTCCCGCCTTTTTAATTACGGAGATTCCGGCACAAGCTAAGCATTGTTA
>QVRM01005713.1:0-41915 GCA_003439945.1 Dermanyssus gallinae | reverse complement strand
ATCGTGGTTGTGGTGATACTCTGATTATATATGCATTTTGATGCTCTGATCGCCTCGTTATTAACGTACGCTATCGTATCTTAGCAAGTAACACAGGTAGGACACAGGTAGGTCCAGCTCTAACCGGAGTCTTCTTCTAGTGACAATGTTTCTGCGCGGCACAAAACGTTTTTACATGTGGCCGAAACCTCTGAAAACGCGCGACCAGTCTATATTTGCGAGTCATCTCGGTATAGCCGTATACTCCGTTTTTTGACGACGTCCCCGACACTAGGGAAGAGCGGGAGAAGGGCTACACACGGTTAGCGTGCCCACCTATTCGACGTGTTGGCTGGCAGGAGACGCCAGTATTTCGTCATGCCATCATTTTTAGCCATCGATACGTCCTGTTCATGCCTATGGACCTATATGGACTTTTTCCAGCAGGTAAATGTAACATCGGCGCCAGCGGTCAACCTAATTTAACAAGTAAGGAGGAAGGAAGCACTTTGCTCGAGTAGCACTATTCGATCTCACGCTTGGCAACGCCCCAATTTTTTTTACTTGTAACTGAGCGTTAGCCACCCAAACTACTATGGTACAACCTCTGCGGTACAGAGTTACTAAAGGTTGTTCATTTCGTCTTAGCTTTAATGCTATACTTGCTGCTTTAAGCTTCTCTGCAACAACAAAAATGACCAGGCTTTTTGCCTTCGGAAAACTTTCTGGTCAGCATGTTACCATTCATCTTTATTACACTAAGCGCCCGTCTGTCAACTGAATTACCGAACCCACGTATAAGCCCTGGCAATACCAGCGCATCCCTGAGGAATGTTCTAATCTTGGGCATGTTTTGAGATGTGCTCGCCATGGCACAATACTGCTAACATACGTATGCTACCATTTAGGGATTTTGGGGGTAAAAAAGGCGCACGATAAGATCATACTAGACGGGGATTACTAAAGCTTGTTTTTGTGCAGATTACCGAACGCTTTTCAAACGGCTGCATTTGTGGTGAAAGTGATCTACACAATGGGTCTGCCTACGAGCACTGTTCGAGAAAAACGAATGCAGCGGATCAGAAGTTCGTCACTCTAATGTGACAACAGCTACTATAGAGAAGCTGACGTTCGCTGCCTGGCGTCGGACGTGTACGTCTATGCCGTGTTACTGATGATCGGAAGAGAAGCTGTGAGGTATTTACTCAAATACATGTATATAATATACCAAATTTATGTTAGATGACAAACTCGAACAACTTGTATTAAAATTACTTGCCTTGTTGGAATCATAGGGGGTTGTGCCGGCGTGCTCATACGATTTGGCCTATTTTACTGGATTCGGTCCTCAATGAACACGAAATGTGTCCATAGAAGTATAGAGCTATACAAGAATCGTGAGCTATATATGGTCACCGAGCACAAGCTAGGCAGCACACTGCCAAAACACATTTCGTAATATGTATGCGTCGCCTCAAAAGGCCGTTTACATCATGAAGAGTTGGAGATAGCTAGACAATTTGGCGGTGTATAGAACAAATATTATATATACATCTTTTGTGTGTTTCAAGCAAGAGAATAACACTGATCAACGTGGCATTAATCTTTACTTACGAGATTTACTGAGATGAACCCCCATTTAGGAAAAGCACTTTTGGGTATAATGCTCATTACGAATCTGCTAGATAGGAGCAGCGCAGAAATGACACTGTACTTAAATTGCTTAAGGACCGTTTAACCCAATCATACTAAAAAATGAATGTGCTAGGTCAAGCATCTTTCAGACAATTAATGAAAGACACACAACTAGTTTGTGTTTTAAATGCAAAACTCATACATATATGTACAATTATATAAGCCAAATACAAGCTACTATAAGTGCTAATATGTGCAAAGGTACCGCAAACCAGTTCATTCAAGAATACTACCAAGCTTAAAGCATAATTAAAAGACTCCACTTTTCTACGTAGGTACAAAATTCTGCTCGCAAAAGGTGCTGCTACGACTAATGTATAAGGAGCACTCCAGAATAAGCAGAGCTGGCAGCGACATCTTAGATGGCGCGTTTGAATCACGATGAAAGCTGACTAACCCAGTATTATAGCTATGTATTGTATTATTGAACAGGAATTCATAACATATGCCGAAAGTACGCAGGTATAACGGTTCAGTAGAAAACTGATGTAGGCAGTAGGTAAAAGATTACCACTCTTGAAATGTCCCTTGATTGACAAAAAGACGTTCTGTTACTCAAATAGAAAAAACCGATCAAGCGCGATACTGACTGCTTAACCGCTGCAAACTACTTGAGTATGTTCTTTCTGTTTCAGACTCAACGACGCTGTTCATGATATCATGTAACTGACGTTAAACGCATTGTACTTTACTTGGAAGTTACGAGTTGATTACATTCGTACAATCATAATCTCATGCACGATTTGTTCGTTTTTAGCTAAAAATCACGTTAAGCGCATTTGTTATGTTGTCCATTCTCCCAAGCCGAGATTCTACGCCGAGATATTGACTCGGCATATATCGTGACACTCCGCAACGTTGTGCTTAACAAACCAGCAATAAGATTTGCTTGGAGGAGACACCTAGGTGCGCGGGTTCGAGCCACACCGTTGCACATTTGTATTTATGGGTGGGGTCCGTCTATGAAGCAATGTAAACAGCAGTCCCATGGACGTTAAATCTTGGCTGCGAGTCGGTCCAGAAAGTATTTCGGGCATCCATCCCCTTCTGGCTGGGCACCATCTCTCGGCCGCATACTAATCTGGCGACGTATCTCGTACGCTCTGAATACACAGACAGGCAATCAACAGATAGACAAGGCTATGATACAAAGTATATGTTGTCAGACACCCAAGAAACAACAACAACGACCACTACAAAGAAATCGATGCTGAAAGCAGAGAAATAACAGAAGGTGCGGCAGAAAAAGTACAATCATAAATCGAGTAGTGTAAGCGTGGTCTAGCACGCATACCGAGCATACGGCTTTAGATGATCAGTTTGCATTGCGATAGACAGACAGACAAGCGAACGAGCAAGCAAGCAAGCAAGTCAGCCAGCCAACGCCATCTACGCTGATCCATGTTCCATCTCATGCCAAGAGTAGCGTCCACGTCCCCGTTGCGTTCTCTGTGTCTCCGCTGACACGCGCTTTGCCGAATAACGGTGGATGTTGTTGCTGCTGAGATTGTTGTTGCTACTATTATTGTTGTTGTTGTTCTGTTGCTACTATTGTTGTTGTTGCTACTATTGTTGTTGTTGTTCTGTTGTTGTTGTTGTTGCTACTATTATTGTTATTGTTGTTCTGTTGCTACTATTGTTGTTGTTATTGATGTTGTTCTGTTGTTGTTGTTGCTACTATTATTGTTGTTGTTGTTGTTGCTGCTGCTGAGATTGTTGTTTCTACTGTTGTTGTTGATTGTGGTGCTGATGATGATGACCTTGATTTAGCGGTGCAATAATAATGATGATGCGAGATCAATGGCAGGCCAACAGCGCGATCCGTAGCAACAGTAGTAGTAGTAGTAGAAGTAGCGTCGAGCCCGGTGGCGTGGTGGCATGCGTCTGCGCCTCGCGACCGGAGGAGACACATAGCAGGTGCGCGGGTTCGAACCCCACCGTTGCACATTAATATTTATGGGGGTCCGTCTATGAAGCAATGCGAAAAGCAGTCCCATGGACGTTAAATCTTGGCTGAGAGTCAACCCCGAAAGGAGTAGTAGCAGGTCGAGCCCGGTGGCGTGGTGGGTGCATTCCGCCTGCGTCTCGCGACCGGAGGAGACACTAGATAGGTGCGCGGGTTCGAGCCCCACCGTTGAACATCTGTATTTATGGGGGTCCGTCAATGAAGCAATGTGAACAACAGTTCCGTAGACGTTAACTCTTGGCTGAGGGAGGGTCAGCCCGAAAAACTTTAGCAGCAGTAGCAGCAAGGCAAGTAGCGCCAGTTATTGGTGGCACCAGACACTGCAATTGCTACTAACATGCGATTTGTACGCTTGGCAATGCGTCGGCCGCGTAGTTGCCCTCGGGCTGATGGCCCGTTTGCTTGCCTGCTTGGCCAATTGGTCGGTTGGTGGGCCGGTCGTTGTCGGGTCTGGGCTGGCTTGCCTACGCCGCATATCACCACGTCGGCTTAAACAACACGGCTGCGGCTTAATGCTAGTATTGCCCACCCGTTTTGCCTTTTTTCTCCTCTCTAGCTCTGGCCGTGGCTGATTCACAGGTAGACAGAGTTGTTCCTCGGCGGCGACCTTGCTGCGGCTACCGCTGCTATGCGTTGATGGACATTGTGTTCATGATGAGGATGATAATGGTGATAATGATGACGATGAAGATAATGATAAAAATGATGAAGATGATGATGATGATGCCGATGACGATAGTTATACTGATGATGATGACGATGGTAATGATGATGAGGACGACGTTGTTGTTGTCGTCGTCGTTGTTGGCGTCGACAGGACGGTGACAATTCATAACGGCCAGCGCTTTGCTTCCCCGTACGAGGGAGACTGTACGGAGAGGTATACGCACTACGATGCCTGTATGCATGAACGCGCATGTTTGTTCCAAGCATGTGTATATGCCTGCATGGACGCACGAACAAACGTACATACGTCTGTCTGTATGTCTGTATGTATGTCTGTCTGTCTGTCTGAATGTACGTAAGTATTCCTCTTATGTATGCATGTATGCAGGTAGGTAGGTATTCTCCTATGTATGAATGTATGTAGGTATCTTCTTGTGTATGCATGGACGCATGCATGTGTGTATATCTGGCTGTGTACGTGCGTGTATGTATTTTTGTATGTATGAACGTTCGTTTGTATCTATGTATGTGTGTGTGTGTGTGTCGGTGTGCGCGTGCCTGCGTGCGCTCGCGTATGGTCGCGTGCATAATCAGCACGTATGTAGGTAGGTGAACGTAGGTAGTGCTAGTGAGAGAATGTCGAATGAACGAGCGAACAAATGAAAGAATGAATGAATCGATAGATGTATGTTATCCAAATAGATGGATGGCTAGATAATGGACGAACGGACCGACGGACGGACGAATGAATACGTGAGTCCCATGGAGTGTGACTATGTGTGAGCTCGTGTGTCTGTGTCTGAGCGGCTACCGAAATGGTGATCATGATGATGATGATTATGATGATGTGATGGTGATGATGGTGATGGTGATGACGTCAACGAGCCGAACAAACAGGATGAGGAAACACCGAGGACCAGGAGGAGAAGGAAAAGGAGGCAGAAGAGGAGAAATAAAGGGGAAGGCGGGAGGCGGGGCAATTCCTTCCGGGCACTCCCTCTACAAAAAAGACTAAGGGGGTAAAAGAAATAGAGAGAGGTAGCGTACGCGCGATAGAGAGAGAGAGAGAGATAGAAAAAGAGAGAAAGAGTGAGCACAACCGAACGAGCGAAGGCTCGACAGGAGAGTCTTGTCTTCACATCGGACAACATCCGACCTTTTCCCCAGGGGACCGAGACAGAAGGGACTGCAGCTGCTGCTGCCGTTTCTCCAGCTTCTGCAACTACTGCTACTATTGCAAGTACGACGACTACTACGATTACTACTACTACTACTACTGTAACCGGCACCGGCAGCTCGACGACCGCCGAGATCGAGGGGCTAGGCGGATGGAGACGGGATGAGACGGGCACGGTCCGACGAGGGGCTCTGCGCAGAGGATGGGGTTAGAGGGGGCTGCCGCCGTCGCCGTTCGACTCTACTATGCATGTCCTCCGGACAATGGGCTGCTTCTGGCTGCGAATGGTCGCTGCCTGAATGGATGGATAGACAACAACGACAACGACAACAACGACAACGATAACGACGACGACGACGACGACGACGACAACAACGATAACAACGACGACGACAACGACAACGATAACAACGAAGACGACGACGTTGCCGCTGTGCAACGACGCTGCGGCTCTGCTGGCCGACCCCGCCGCCCGTAGGCTGACTGACGGACGGACGGATGAACGGACGGACGGTAGAGAGTCGTCAGTGGAATAGTCAGTCGTTAGCCGACAAGGGCGGAGGCAACGGCGGAGCTTTTGGTACGCCGCGGGAAGCCCCACAACGGCGATAACGATGACGACGATGAGGATGAGAACGACGATGCACCGCGATGGGCGCGGCGACACGAAGATCACCAGGGCAACCCAGGGGGGGGGGGGGTAGGATAACGAAGTACCACCGGTGGGGGTGGTTGTAGAAGCAGCAGCAGTAGGAACAGCCGTGGCGGCGGTGGCGGACACGCAATGACGGAGGCCGAGGTCCAATAGTGAAGGCGGCAGGAGCAGAAGCAGCAGCAACAGCAGCAACAACAACGACAACGGCGCTGCGTTCATCTCGTTTAGCACCTCATCTTTTCGTCTCGCTATGTGTCTGTACCTCTGCTGCTGCCTCACTATGCGCGTGTGTTCGTGGCTGGTGTATGTCTAGTGTCCCTGGTGAGCAACGAGACGACCCAAGTACGAAGATGAAGGAGACGACGAGCCTCGGCGGATCTCCCGCTACCGCCGCTACGACCTACTCGGACTATCCTACGTTGCGGACCACCAGCTCAGGCCGACAGCTCAGGCCTGAGCCGGCCTGACGGCCGACCAACGGAGGATGAATACGGCGGGGGGGGGGGGGGGGGGGCGGGAGAGGCGCTCTGTAAGGGGAAGCGAGATGGGCTGAGAGGACGACCACACGAGAGCGACCAAGAGCCAAGCCCGCGGCAACCCAACACAAGCGAACCAAGCAAACCTACGAGGGAATCAAGCGGGCCAACGAGGAAAACGAGTCACGGTCCAACCAGCCGACGGCCAACGGTGGCCATGGTCATCAGCTCACCGGGGCAACTGCCTCCGCGTCGCGTTTCCTTCTCTCGTCTTTCTTTCCCTTCTCACAATCCCCTTTATGTCCCCGCACCTTACTGTTCCCCTGCCCTACAATCCTATTTCCCTTCCCGTCTCCCTCCCTCTTTCTCCTCGCCCGTCCAACATAGTGTCTATCTATGCACTTTCTCTGCTTATCTTCATCTACTTTGCGTTTTGCTCGTATTGCTTCATCTAGCCACTGCGTAGCATCCCAATGCCCCTCTCTCTCTTTAGCTCTCCCTATCTCTAGTTTTCTCTAACTTCATATTTCTTGCTCTTTTAGCTTCTGAGCAACTGTATTCGCCTATTTACATACGTCTTGGTTTGCTGCATCTCGTCTGCAGTCGTATATCGTTCTCGTTTTAAGTTCATTTTTGTGATTTCGTTTCATTTGAATGCTTTACTATAAACCTCCCCTTCCCTCCTCATTTTCTCTCTCCCTCACACATTTTCGTCCACAAAGCCTGTTTTCGTCGTTTTGGAGCTCGTGTTTTCCTTCTGTGGGAAAAATCTTCTTTTTTGTCTTCTGCTATGTTTCTTTTGTTGATTGTTGTAGTTATTTATCGTTGTATTCGTATTGTTCTTTGCTAATATTATTACTAGTACGTCTAGTATGATGACTGTACTTGTGCAGCCGTCATCGTCGCCTGCACTGCATTTTTTTTCGGCCCCTTTCCTTGCTCATAATTTTGCTTGATCGTCGTGTCCGTCGTTGCTCTCCCTCTATCTTCATCATCTTCGACTTCTTCGACTGGTTCCTGGGACGACCATACACGTCTTGATTGCTGTCATTTGCTCGCCTCGCTGTTATTCTTATGTATGCTATGCGTCCGTATCATACGTCTAGTAACTGTTTTGTCTCTCTCTCTCTATCTCTCTCGGTCTCCCTCTCTCGCATTCTCAAGCTCTCATCTCAACTTTGGTCTTCTCTTTCTCTTCTACGCATCTCCTGTGGATCTTCTTCTATAGTTTCGAAGCCTTCGAAGTCGAGACAGCAGGAAAGGCAGAAACGGGAAAATCATCGTAAGACAGAGAGCAAGAGAGAGAGAGAGCAAGAGCGCGAGAAGCTAAATACGGGCGGACAGGTCAAAGATGGCGACTAAACGTTACCAGCCTTTTGCTAGCAGCTGCAGCTGTTGTCTGCTGTCTTATTCAATTAGTATGATGATGTCCATCCAAGGGGGTCCCGCCAAGTGGGTACTGACAGACGGACTCACGGACTAACTTACTACTACTACTACAAACTATTACTATTACTACTAACTGGCTCTCTCGAGAGCTCAAACACGTCAACGGTAGGAGGAGAAGGAGGAGAGGTAACTGAGGCGGCATCAGAGGCCGACGTGTAGCAGCAGCAGCATCATCACCATTAACATAACCATAATCATTACCGTTATCAGAATTGTCGTCATCCTCGTCGTCATCATCATCATCATCATTATCAAGGTATGGTCGTCATCAAATGACCGCCGCCGCCGCCATTATCAGCATCAGCATCCTCATCATCATCATCCTCGGTAAAGCCCGTTTCATCGCCTAGAGCGGCGAACACGCACAGAGGCGCCATAGCAGAACCAACAAGACAGACCGGCAGGCAGGCGGGCAGGGGTAATGCTGCTAACACACAGCGTCGACGCTCGACCGATTGTGTCCGTCTATCCGATAACGAGGCTGATGATGGAAATGATGTTCGTGATGTCGTAACAGTGATCATAACTATCGTGCGCATGGTGACGGTGATAAGAAACGTAATGATGATGACGGACGACGACGCTTTGAGTCGTTTTCGACGACCCTCGCCGACTTCGAGGGTCGCCAGTCAACAATACCCAGCCCGGTCGACGGTCGACGGCCGTTGAAACAACAAAGTCCTGCTTTCCTGCTGTCCTGCTGTCGAGTCGGACACAGAGTGTCCAGGCCCGGTACGGTGCGCTAAGTCTAAAGACTGCTTCGAGAGGTAGAAGCGTCAGACTGACACCGAATCACCGGTCGTTCGAAGGAATCGTCACGGCCGGCATGCGGGACGCACCCAAAAAGCGCCCCATCCAAGGGCAAACGAGCACGACAAAATGACGCGGAGAGCAGAACGCTTGAAGTTGTCGCCGCGAGCAACTTGCGCGATGCGAAACGATGAACGCACGACGATGCCGTGTGTCTCTGACGACGACCTCTTCTGAACATTCGTGCATTCTGAACGCATCTGTGTACGTGCGCAGGCACATATAGTTGTTATGCTTTTTAAATCAAATTATATATAATTCGCTGCTGGAATTACAACATAAAGGAAAACAACAACGACAACAACAACAACAACAACCACGACAACAAAAACAACAACAACACAATGACAATAACAACAACACGATCACCACCGATCCTGTTCCTACACTACCTCAGCAAGCCGAGCGTCATTTAATGTAACTCTTTCTTGCAGAAACATGTGCATTATTTTAAATACGTTCATTGATGACGTCGTGCATTCTGACAACGAATAGCGTGACGCAACCCAGTCTGCAGTCAATTGAGTCAATATGTATATATATATATATATATATATATACAGCAATATTGCTAGCAAACACGGGCAGTGACGCTGCAAAGGTGTTTTGGTGCGGAAGTTCTGTTGACTTACAAGACAAACTACGTCGTCATTCATCTAAAATCTAGGTTACACAGTAGCATGGAGTAACCACGTGCACGACACAGTGAAATACGGCCGGATGAGAAACGTTTGAAAGGCCGACTCTCGAATTCGTTAGCCGTCGAATGCTGCTCGCTGTCAAAGGCCGATCTTACGCACTAAGATGCCCGCTTCGAAGTTCTTTCGTTGATCTATTCATATGGTAATAACCACGTTGTCACACTGAGCCAAAACATTTTTGCCGTACAGGCTTTCCGTAGGCTCAAAGACTCACCACCCAAGCTTTGTACGAGCAACGGTTTTAGGCCTGTGCTGACTGGTCTGTCAGCATGCTTGTATATATATAAAGTGGTATGGCAGTTTGTGGTACACTCCTGCTATATCGACGGGGTTGGCCGGACATCGCTTCACAAAATGTGTCATTTTGAGAAAACGAATTACCCAATGGAGAAACCAACTACACCTGCGTGCTAACAGGCTCGTGTTGGCTACCGGTAAGGAAATAGCTACATTTTAGAGCATTCACGTTCAATAACATAAACTTTTACTACTATGCTCAAAATCAACTGTACTTACTTACATTGACCATTTTGATGCCAAATCTGGTCAAGGATCATTTTGGTACCAAATACGGTGATTCGATTCAGGATATGATTCCCGTAGGCCGACGAAGTAGTGGACTCCAATAGGGTCCCGTGTTAACTAACAGTGCTTCTTTATGAACGTATTCGCAATTATTTACTGTATTGAGCGCAAAAGCTCAAATACATATCAAGTTTATTGATCAAATAGTAGGTATTATATTTTGTTACATTAGACGGTTTACAGAAACCGGATTGGAGCATTCAAGTAAATGATATGTTGTGCACTGATGGCCGCAACGTTGACAAGTGCATGATTCGTCAGCTTCATGGTGGCCAGGTCGAACACAAATTTTATGGTGAAAACCATGCATAGCGAATCGAAGGGTAAGATGACGATTTGCCATATTGGGATCCTTCCACGTGTCCGAGGTGAGGGCAGGCGTCATAAAGAAGGCTGGATCGACATCAGCTAGTTTCGTCTCCCAATTCTGGATGTGCTGCCTAAATGCTTCAGTGTGAGGCAGGTTGAAGCTTCGCTGCAAAGTTTCTGTGAAGAGAGGTGTTCCAGCCGCCAGGTAGATAAGTCGGTTGCGGCTTGTTCTGTGGACACCCAGGGTACGCTTGAGAAATGCAGCTTTAAGTCTGTCGAGATCAGCGAGGTTCGCTGCGCTGAGGTACGGCCATATCACTTGTATTCCATACCCAGCTGTGGGGCCTATTTTTATATCAAATAGCTGCAAGGCTGCCTGTAACGACAGCCGCACTGGATTTTGAATACTGTGAAATGCCATAAAACCCTTACGGATTCCTTCTTTGATATGTCGCGTGAAACACAACCCAGTGGTTGTTAATTCGACGCCGAGGTAGGCGAAATGTTTTACGTACTCGACAGGGTTTCCTTGAAGGTGAAGCCCATCATCGCTAGCCAGCCGACCGCCTCCCCTGAATTTAATAGCCTTTGTTTTACTCACATTTATAACCAGGCCATTAGCATTCACATACTTCTGCAGAGTTGCGAGCGCCTGCTGAGTGTGAAAACGGCTTCTGGAAAACAGGACCAAATCGTCGGCATAGAGCAACACTTTGACGAACTTGTGTCGTTTAGTGATTATTGATGGTAAATCCGAAACCAGAACAGAGAATAGGAGAGGACTGAGATTGTCCCCCTGAGCAACCCCTGTTGTTTGAACCAAAGGCTCGTGCTCAGACACTCCGTCATCGAGGACAACTGTGCTTTGTTGAAGGATTGAGGCAATCAGCTGAAGAAATGTGAGCGGTACTCCGAGATATGCCAGCTTAGCCACAATCAGTTTCTGCGACGCTGTGTCAAAGGCCGATTTAAAGTCTACAAAAACGGCGTAGAGCGGTAACCGTTTTTGTGAGAGATTTGCCCGAATCTCGCCGAGAAGCACGGAGCAAGCAGTCATCGTCGACTTTCCTCTTCTAAATCCATGCTGCTCTTCCGGCAAGCCATCCACGTCGTCGAGAAACGCCTCCAGTCGCTTAGTTAATATACTAGCTAAAAGCTTGTACACAACACTTTTCTTCGCAATACCACGCCAAGATGACGGGGAGAGCGGGTTACCTTTCCCTTTCGGTATGACACTCAAAATAATTTCCCTCCAAGACGAGGGCAAGGATGCATATTCTTGTATCTTGTTGAATAGAGCGTGTATGGCGGGAACCAGCAACATAACTTGGTGCAGATGTTCATTTTGCACTTGATCTGGACCTGGTGCTTTACGAGCTTTTGAATTCAGTATGGCGTTGATAACATCATCTTTAGTTATCTCAGCCAAGATACCTTCTCTGGCTTGCATAGTCATCTCATCCCACACAGAAATAAGCTCAGGAACGTTTTCTGGGATGGTATTATCGATTGCGTACATCTGCCCAAAGTACGCTCTTAACTCCTTAGATGGGATAGGGCAAGCGACACTCCGGGATTCGCTTTTAATCCATTTATCCAGTCTTCAAGATGGCGGCGCCCGTGCGGACGCATTTTCTGTGCGCTCTGATGGTATTTTACATTTGTACCCAAAATTGGACCGTTAACAGACAGTACGAGTCAGTACGCGATGGTGACAACCCCTACACTCTATATAGACCATCACTGAGGCCCCAACTACAGGATTCACTACTGAGCATGGTGAGTCTGTCCATTCACCCACCCCGGCACTGGCCTGTGAAGTCCCGACTTCTAAGGGCAACCGCGCTACTAGCATTGTTGCTTTTGTGTGGGGATATCGAAACGAACCCCGGACCTCCCTGCACTACCTGCGGTGGACAAATCCTTCAGATTAGAGAACGTACTGTGTGTGAGGGTTGCAACAAACCGTTGCACACACACTGTTCCTTCCAGATACCGGAAAATAACAGCACAAACTGCAAGTCATGCTTCTGGCGAGAGGTCTCCTTGCACGTTGTCAAAAACACTACTCCAGCCAGCACCACACCGTGCAAGTGCCTAGCGGAACTCCAGGCACTCAGGAAACAAATCGACGACCTTACAAGGAAGATCCTGGGCAAAAGTAGCACAGCACTAACAACACTAAAAACAGCTGACCACCGATCCAACCAACCGACTATCAACAGATACCAACCGAAGCAGCAGCAACAGCAACAGCAACAAAACGTGCAGTTACGTTCGAAGCGCGACGTGCCTACTCCACGGCGTCTCCGTTTCAATAGCAGCCAACACTACAACGTCGTCGGCACACCAAACGAAGTGCATACTCCACACAACCCTCCCTGGCACACAGTCGGAAAAGGCGGACGTAAAATGCACGTTACGACCGGCACGAACAAAATGACTCAGCTAAGAGCTGTAGAAGCACATAGCGTACCAGATCGTCCGCGTGTTAAAGCACTCTTTGTTAGCCGCGTAGAACTGTCACACTCTGCGGACGCGATCAAAGAGTATGTATGTCGAATAATAGGGGCAGACACAGAAGTGAAAGTGACAAAACTTGCTGGCATGAACCAGGAGTATTACAACAGCTATCACGTGCAGGTAGCTGCAAATAGATTCAATAAACTACTAGACCCGTCCGTCTGGCCAGACGGCATTCACTTCCGCCCGTACCGCGGCCAGTTACACCAATATAGAGTGTCCAGCGCAGTGCACGAAGTGGGGGCGAGCATTGGCGCCAAACGATACAGGGCAAGCGTGGAAGAAGATCACAGTGAAAACAAAGAAATGGAGACAAATCAATGACAAAATAGCCAGCCAACACCCCAAGAACACAAAACAGCTCCATCTAAATGTCTGCTATGGAATGTCGAATCTCTCAACCAATTATATCGAACAACAGGAGAGAACATATTCAGCAAATACGACATATTGCTCTTAACGGAAACCTTCGAAACAGACCCCACAAAAACCCCCTTCCCCCACCACAAAGTATTTCACGGACTGGCAATTAAGACGGAGGGACGAGGAAGACCAAAATGGGGCGTATGTATAGGAGTAAGAACAACGGAGAATGCCAAGCTTCTTCATAGCACTGCCAGACACATTGTACTAGAGCTCACCGATTATTACTTAATCTGTATTTATAGCCCGCCTGAAAAGGCGGTAGATCAAGTGATACAGGACATTGGCGACTGTATGGGACTTTGCACAGATGCGAATAAAAATGTAGTAATAGGTGGAGATTTTAATTGTGACTTGACAAAAGAAAGTTTTAGAAAAATTAGTTTTAAAACAGGAATTGACGAGCTTGGACTGGCCATCCACAGTAATTATTCAGAGCCTACATATATTAGTTGGAATGGATACAGCGCGGTTGATATTATTCTCTCGTCAGTATCACAGACGACAGATACTATATTTGACATCACTATCCGCCCATCGGCTCATCGTAAACATTCTCAGGTCGAGTTCAAACTGCATTGCAAACAACGTGTGGTCACGTCCCAAATTAAGCACGTCCGCCGCTCACTAAACAGCCACCTATTGGAACAAGCATTACAGCTAGCTGAACACAGCAACGACGTGAACGAAATTGAAAGAACAATTAAATGGTCCATTCACCTCGCTGCGAAATCAAACGTAAAGGCAAAAATCCAGAGACACAAGCCTTGGTTTGATGGGGAATGCCGGAAAATGAAGCACGCAATCTGTTCAATTCAAAATAGGTCACCAGCAACACTCCGCCGCATAGCAGAGATGAAAAAGGAATTCACGCACATGAAAAGAGAGAAAAAATTGCGTTACGAAGAAGATCAGCGTGTACGGCTTATAACAGCAAGCGTGCAGAAGCCGTGGCTGCTTCTCCCGAGGAGACCAACGTCGCTAAATCCAGTGATAAACGATAATGACTGGGTAGATCACTTCAGAAGACTACTGACACAAGAGTGCGCATTACCAGACCGAGATGCCTGTGACGATGATAATTTTACAGATTTTACCGAAAACGAAGTCGAGGCCGCTATTAAGCAGAAACAAGATGGGAAGTCGACAGGGCCAGATCTTATTGCATATGAACACCTCAAGAAGAATGTAAATGTAGTTTGTCCAATTTTAACAAAGCTCTACAATGTATGTCTTAGACAAGGGAAAATACCCGTCGAGTGGCGGCAGAGCTTTCTGCAGCCTATCTTCAAGCGTAAAGGAGATCCAACTGACCCGAGAAACTATAGAGGCATCGCACTCACAAGCGTGCTCTATAAGACCCTAACATCGCTAATCGTTAACAGGCTGTACTCGGCCACCGAGGAGAAGGTCCCGCCGGAGCAATATGGCTTTCTACGGGGACGGTCTACGTCAGATGCGGTCTCATTTGTAGTGAAACATGTATCATATCGCCGCTCAGTGAACGAAATGACATACGCTGCTTTTATTGATTTTAAAACTGCATTCCATTGTCTTCCGAGGGACTGTCTGCTGAACACTCTACGATCAAGTTTTGACATAAAGGGAGCAACTTTTAACATTTTACATGACATTCTAGCATATAACGTCATAACGATTAAAAACGGCGATCACTACGTACAAGAACCCGTAACACAAACAATCGGAGTGGCCCAAGGAGACTCAGCTAGCCCTTTCCTTTTCATTCTGTACGTGACTGGACTCTCGGATCTGCTCCGTGGTCTCAAAGCCCCATACGCTTTCTATGCGGATGACTTGGTTATCCTAGCAAAATCCCGAAATCATCTTCAGTTTTATCTCAACGAGACTGCACAATGGTGTGAACAGAACAAACTCTCGATCAACACAGATAAAACAAAGGTAATGCGTTTCAGCAGAGGAGGATCATATGCTGCTAGAGATCATCGCTTGAAAATAAACGAGAGAGTGCTTGAGGTGGTCAACAGCTTCACTTACCTAGGGGTTATCCTAACCCCAAGGCTCTCATTTAGTACACATGTTGACGGAGTACGGGCAAAAGCGGCGGCCACAATCACCTTACTAGGAGATCTACGCGACGTAGACCTAAAAACAGCAATGAACTGTTTCAAAATCAAACTTCTCCCGACCATAACATATTGTCTACCCGCCATAGCACCGCATTTGACAATGAGTGATTTAAAAGTCCTAGATAGAGTGAAGTCTTGCTTTGTCAAACGCATATTGGGACTGCCTGAAAACGCATCTGCCACACTAGCCTTAGAACTGTGCGGAGAAAGAACACTCACGGAAGACTTGGTTCTCAACAAGGTCCCATTCAACACAGAAGCATTGGACTCCTACCGAACATTCAGAGAATCAAGAAACATACAGTTTGCCATTGAAAACTACACTGATGGCCCAGCATTTCGTTCTGATAAGTGGAAAGGAAGCCGCCAACGGAATCGCACAATTGTGTGCCGAACGACATGGCACGGATACCACTATTTTATGTGCATGAAGCCAAATTGTTTTACCATTGAAGAATGCGTTTGTAGTTTTTGTGGACAGTCCGATATTGGGCGGTACCACATGCCTGTATGTAAGGAAATTGTTGGAACCTCCCTAACAGCCAGAGTTGATTATATAATGTCAGACCATACTGTTGTATTGTGACTGTAACTACCAATTCTATGGTGAATAAATCATGGATGAATGAATGAATCCATTTATACGGTTGTTTCATGGCTTCCAGAATGAGACGATTTTCTTTATTCAGAGCATAGTCCCTTTTGGCTGACTTGATCATTTGCTTGTATGCCCTGTTGAGCCATTGATATAACGGCAACATAATGTCTTGTAATCGGGATAGAAAATAAGCTTGGACAACATAATGCTTAAACTTACGCAGCTCTGTGTTCATCCAAGGTAAATCCAAAAGCTCAAATACAAGACATCACAGGATTTAGATTTTTCTCAACGCGACTATTTCACTTGCCCTGGCCAGAGTTGGATGTGTTTCAGACGAAGCAGAATTTTTTTCTATACACGCTGGTCTGTTTGATTTTTTATTCAATTGTAATATTTGATTTTTTGCTCAATTGTAACTCATTTAATTGGCTAACATGATTCTTGAACGAGTTCTGCTATCCCCTCCCCCCAAAAAAGCGCATTTGGCATTGCCACTCACTGTGTGGTAAAGGCAAACGTCGTTTATAAAAATTAACTTTACTTGTTGTAGAACGCTCAAGGACACCATCTACGTCCGACGGTGTTGCCAGCCGTCAAGATCAAAGAGAGATGCCATGTGCCGCTTTTATCCATTTTAGATTTGCATTCGTGTGCGTCGTAGAAGGGATGAACTCCTTGAAGTTCTTGGAACGCGATTTTCTATAGAGGGAACTATGTATAATTTGACACTCTGCAAGTGAACTTAATTACTGTCAAGAACGGGGCTCATTATGTCATCAGGCCAGTAGCACAGAAAATTGGACTCGTTCAGGGCGACTCTGCAAGTCCATTTTTCTTCATACTCTATGTTGCTGACTTGCCGAGTACCTCAGAAATGTAGAAAAAACGACACACGCATTTTATGCCGACGACTTAGTTATTCTCATACAAAGACACAAAACCATATGCAGCCGTATCTACGGGAAACCTCAAATTTGCGCCAAGAAAACCAAGTGACTTTCAACATCGCCAAAACAAACAAAGTACTACGAAAGTTAAGGTGGGTCATACGTCGCAAACGATCGGCATATTATGATTGAGGGAGCAAATATTTAACTCGTTAGTACACAGCTAACATTCCGGCTGTCATTTACCAGACGTATAGAAGAAATGCCTAGGAAACCTAACTTGCCTTTGCTAGGCATTTCTTCTCATCATGATATATCGTCAATCATACATGATTCTAACGGGAGACGTTACTGACATAGAAACTCCACGAACATATAATATATTCTGACTAAATTGCGCTGAACTTATTCGAAATATGAAATGTATCTATTGTAAGATACTGCCTTCACGCGAATGCCATTAATTTGCGATATAGATCTATAATATTTCGAACAACATTGCATGGTTACCACCACTCTATACGCTTAATAGATGTTATGAAGTCGACGAATGCGCATGTAAATATCGTGAAGGGTGCAATATCGGACGTTACCGCATCATTAACTGCTCATTTACCAACACATCATCAGTACAGTCAAATGTCGCCGATAGTGTTAGACTACGAAATGGTATATGAACGATTGTATTTTACGACCACCAATTTATGGTGGATAAACTTAAAACGTATTAATAATATCAAGTGGTTGTAACAATGCTTTGCTGTCTAACATGTATTGCGCTGCTGCAATGTTTTAAACAATCGTTGATGTAGCTTAATTTGCCAGTTATGTACAACTGGTGCAAGGCGCAATCACAGAACAGTACGTTTGCCCATTTCTTTGCACACATTTCGAGAATGGCACTGAACGCCAGTGTTTTGCGACCTGTTAAAACCGGGCTAGCTGAATCAGTGTCCGACAGTGAGGGGGGAACCGTGCGGTCACAAGCCAAGCATGTTCAGCCCCAGAAGGCTAACCACAAACGAACGGAGTGGAATGCATTCAAGTCCCAGAGAGTGGGTTCGTTCTCAATGGCGGGTGCAACTGCCCTAATGTTATGGCAAAAGCCGCAGCGTGACGTAGCCTTGCATTGTTCCTTAGCAGGCACATGCCTTTCCGCCAGCAGGCCTTTCTGTCTCTGCTAGGCTTCTTCCAACAACAACAACAACAAAAAAAACGCTTAACAAGTTGTTCCATCACTATTTCTGTGAACGGTTTATCCACAATGTTGCCGACACGCAACTTGGCGAACCAATTTTAGTACAAAGTCTTTAAAATGCTGTCTTGTCAAAGGCGCATCAAAAACTCGGTCAAACGGGGGAATGGGATTATTTAGGTGGGCCCCTTAGTAAGGAGTAGTTTCAACCTAGATGCTTGACTTATTCCTTATAAACCGACGTGTTTGGTTTGGTTCTCGATGTCTATCAACTATCTAGATGCATGCGTATCCACTACAAGAATATAGCTTAATTTGCATGCTCCATTTTTTGTTTCCTATTCTTAGGGAGAAAAAAAATGCTTACCAAATATGCTACATAGTGAGCAAACACAACATATGACTGTTTGTCAAGACGTAATGCACTTGTGTGGTTCATAAAGGGTACCCTTGGGCCTTGCTGATTTATCATCTTTCTTTGTGATCTGAAATAGAGACATAGACGTGCCATTATAGGCGTCTGTAGAGTAATTTAATAGGCAACTATATATATATATATATATATATATAGAGTATACATTTTTTTATTACATAGTGACGGGACAATGATCCATCAGATGTATCCAAGATGTATAAGGAAGACACACCTTCTAATGAGATATATATATATATATATATATATATATATATCTAATCTGCCTTGTCAGTTGATCTTCATAACATTCTCTCTCTGAATGCATTGCCAACAAAAAATTCTAATTCTAACAAGTTCCTAGTATGGCATGCGATTGCTTCTCGAGCGTGTTAAAAAGAATCTTACGCATTACTCAAAAACCTAGAACTTGTCGCGAGAATACAACTGCCTGAGTACGTGGCATCACCGTATGAATACACCGAAGTGACCGTACGTACTAACTGATATATTTAGATATAGTTTCGCTTTTCCGACAACAACAACAACAACAACAACGTCAAACGGGGCGATTCGCGTAGCTTGGAAGCTTAAATATTTATGAAATTCCTAGCACCACCCGCGAAAAGAAGCGAAACTTTTCGATGCACTTCGGCCACCGAAAAGACAGGAAGCGAGACAGAGAAAGCGAAAAAAAAACCCTATGACACTTCGCTGTTAGTCGTTCACATGCTTACAAGTGGACATATTGCGACGAACATTCTGCATGAGTCAGTCCATCCAAAGTCCCTGGAGGCCCTGCATGCATACCGGCCAGAAGGGCACATCGCAGACCCTCGGCCAGCCATGGGGACCGCTCCTGAGGCTGGTACGATCACTTCAGTAGCAGCGGCCCTAGCAAACTAAGCCGACTGTAGTTGAGAGTGTGGCGTAGCCGCAAAGAATAGGGACGCCCGAGGCCATCGTGGCGAATGTCTTGTGGGTGTCAAAAGAGTACAGACAATGTTCAGTAGGCGGGCGTTTCTTGGTACACGCTTTGCTTCGTGGCTGGCTCTTTCCTACGTTAGCGATCATATATACGGGTAGTTCTGAAGAATATGCAATATCGAACGTACTGTACTGTAAACATATCGTTGCGGTCAGCTTTTGTTTAAGAACAACGCGCGGCTCCTATCACGGCTTGTAAGCGTGAGCATGATGTTATTTATGTAAAAATGAAAAGTTATAAAAAGCAAATAATGCTTTTTCTAAATTGTATATATATATATATATATATATATATATATAAATGAAAACATAGAAATAATTTCATCCCAGATTTGACAAAGACCACAATGTAGGCATAACTTTATGTTTCAGATGACTTCAAGTCGCCTCCTATGCGACCCTGCAAAAATCAGCAGACGTAACTGGCCAGTTCCTGGATGAGGAAGTCTAGGTCCAAGTCCAGGTTTTGCACGACCGTAACCGCCGCCGTAAGCAAGGCGGCTAGAGCGGGCTTCTCGGCGACTTCTGCTGTCAGAAGCAATTTGCGATTTTTAGACCAGGGCCGCGGCTTTATATCTTCACCCTAGCAGCCGGCAATTTTAGTACGCTCTTCGATAATAATAATAATAATACCTCGTTGCGGATAAACGTCCGCCCTCGGTTCAGGCCCGCGGTTGTCAGAGCGCCTGCGTGAAACTATGGAAGCGCACGACTTCTTCTGGGAGGCTACAAGCCCCCGAAGCGCTTGCCGCAGATTTCGACCCGCAGCGATTAACAGCACTCCTTCTCTGTGGCACGCTGGACGGCTGGGATACTCTGTGCGTCTGAGCCCTTCGTTCTAGAGCAAACGAATGGCTGGCGTTCGGACAGGGAATGACACAAACTTCTGACTGAGAAAAACCAGCCGCTCTGAGAGAATGCGCGGAAGTGGGCCGCTGGCTTACCACAAAGCTACTTGAATAGGTGTCGTATCGCGCCGCCGGATACTACCGACTGTGCACGGTTCATACAGACGTGGTAAACATACGCATTCACAAGGACTCGCCAACGGAAGCAAGGCTTGCTTTATGGCCGCTTTTTCTCTAATACTATGTCCACGGGTGCCACACGGAATAATAATAATAATAATAATAATAATAATAATAATAATAATCAATTCAATTATGTGTATTCCACTCAAACTTAGTATAATGTTCACTTCACGTATAAGGTTGTTCTCATAAGTCTTATTTACCTATCCGACGAGAGAAGTAGTGAATCGACAATTACAATCCATTGCTGTGCATGATACACCTCTGCAGGCAAAAATGGCAGGTGCACAAGTTACGTTTCTTGCGAGAGACGACGCTTAATAATAACATACCATGCACTATGTAACTGGTGAATATGTGCCGACTATCACATACTCGACCAGACCAAATGGGTAAGGCCAAACCTCCGACTAGCCTGCTCGACTTTAGATTCCCACTCCGAAGCAGACATCCGTAGACGGCATCTTCAGCCCCAGCTGTATTGTTTCAGTAGCCGGCGTACAGCCTGACATGCGACACACAAGGCGGCTTTTTGCAAACAAATCGGCAAACAAAGCGCCTACGTTATACATGATAAATAACACATGTCAAACTGGCCAAAATTTCAGCCAGCGTTACAGATGGTTACATACCCTGCCAAGGCCATACATCGACCCGAAAGAATCTTACGCATGAGTAGTCTCACTGCTGAAAAGTAATGATTATATTAAGTATCATTAATGCATCGCATCAGACGATTATGGCATTGTATGTCTAATATTATATCTTGAAGAGCCGAGCATTATTCGTCGCTTTTATCACGCAACGTGGACTCGCCTCGTAGCCGGAGAGAAGACCACGCCCGAGCATTCTTCTGCGTGGTATCTGGAATCTGCCCTGTTTTGCAGTTTACAAACACCGTTCGGGGTGAGATCATGGTGGCCTGCGGATCTACCACGGACAACGTGATGATACCCGGGAAGCGAAAATCTGGTAAAGACGTGCCGGTGGATCACGCGCGAGCCACTGCAGAAGAAGTAGGAGTCATGTCGTTACTTTATCTTACTTTTAATAGCAGTGCTTTGAATAAGCAAAGCCAATAAGGGCTATTATACCGTGAATAAGCCCACGGTATTTTTGATTTATGCGTTGTGTCGATATCGAACCCGCGACTCATAGCGTCAACGGTGCCGACCATCTTCAGCATACCACGAGATCACCTGCTCACCGCACTGTGGGCGGAAAAATAAATAATTGAGACTAATATTTTATTTGTAGTATCCCACCTCGTTAGAGTCAGTCTTATTGCGCCTGTTCATAAGGACTGCTTGACAAGCAAAGCTAAAAGTTACCGGCCTATTTCGCAAAACTATAAATACGAGAATACCGTAATGCGTCTCTTAAGGCGTTTAAGTGATTGGCTTACCTAAAGCCGCGCAGCATGAAATAAATTCCCATAAATCTACATATTCACTGCTTCTAGAGGTGACTCAAGACTGCGTGCCCCAATGACGTTTTACTTGGTTTATTTCTACTAAAAGTGCGCAAGAACTCTTTTCTGCTCTTTGGCGGAAAGCAACGGTTTGCATTCCCGTATATTGCAATAGGGGCAGGCCTTTTCAAGCAAACGTCCCACATAGAAAGAAAATGGGCAGAGGAAGTAAACTACTACTACTCACTGTCCGAGCAGTTCAATGTAAGTGTCCCTTCAACTTACAGTGGTCATGGCTTTTTGGAGCAGATAAACGGTATATTTGCGTGAAGGATTAGCAGATGGACCATGCGGATACAGATCAAGGAGTCTTATTTGACGGTCGATGATGCCCCCCTATCGTGATTACGTACACCCTTGCTCACATATACATATACGACCTTAAACAATTGACAGCACCCCAAATCCCATTATGAAATGAATAGAATATAAAAAAATAAAGGTGCTTCCAGCTTATGCTACGTTAAAGGCACCTTGTCAAATTCGATCCAGGTGTTCATCAGTCAAGTTTCCTTCAGTTCATTACTGTCAAGTCGTCTCGACAATTCAGCCGTTGTTGCTATTATATTTAGCAGCTTCAAATTGCTCGGCCGGTTAACTGGCGTAGCTTTTTGACCGAACTATGAGTTCGCCGACTAAACCTATAGATACGCCGGAACAATGATTAAACGGAACATCAAGATGGGAACCGCAGAGTAAAATGCACGACCGCAGTCGAATCGATCAATCAATGGGTAAATAGACCAATGCTTGCTAAAGGTGTGTCTCTGCCGAAAGCTTGTCGCCAATGGTAGAGCAACCGCTACCGTTCGTATGGAGCTACATAAGAAGGGAGAACAAGACGAAGAGAAACAAAATGGACCGCCAAGCGCGCGCTAGACGATGCAGCAACGAACGTCAATGAATCGAGTAGTCGTATCGTGGCCGCAAAGAGAAGAATAAACGAAAGGGAAGTCATCAGTCAATGCAGCTACTACTACTACTACTAGTGCAACTGCACCAAGACTGGAGGAGGGAAAAAGAAAAATATAGGAGCAAAAAACTAGGATGAGGCAAACGCGAGCCAGCTCATGGCGTGTGAGATGTGTTGTTCAGATCTTGAACATCGGACGGGCATACAGACAAACAGACGGGCAGAGAGCCGGCCAGTCAGTGGGTGGGACCCGGTTAGACAGGCATAGAGGAATAAGGGAAAGAAGGGAGAGATATTGCTATATGTATAGAGCGGTGTGGCATTAGGGCTTGTGGTGGCTGGTGAACGGTCAGCGATAGCTATGAAGGTTGCAAAGAAAAAAAATAGTGGTCTTCTAGCGGGTGCCGGTTGTAGTGGTGGTGGTGGTGATGGGGGGAGGGGTAGTGGTTGTGGTTGCAGGTGGCAGTAGCGGTGATGACGACGAACAAAATCAATCCACTCCCCTTTCCGGCACCACACACAGATACACTCGCAGGCTCAGCCATAAACCCCCCCCCCCCCCCCCCCCCAATACGCGTCCCCCCCACACACAGCCAGCCAGCCTTCAGGCAGACACCCCAATACGCAGCCCCCACACAGACACAGCCTGCCGGCCTCCAGGGAGACACCCCAATACGCAGCCCCCACAGACACAGTCAGCCAACATCAACGCAGACACCCCAACCTCTCCTTGACGCGGTCTTCATCCACGTTGTTGCCGCCGCGATGAGGCGGTGTTCTGCTCGGCCCTCGCGCCGCACAACTCGCGCCCCAACGTTGGTTCGTTCGTTCTTCGCATATTCAACAAACAGAATCTATTGGATTTCGATTGTCCGCATCCCGGGCCGCCTCGTCCGCTCTGCTATGGGTCCGCGATGGCTCGCTGGCTCACTAGCTCGCTGGCTGGCCCGTTTTACCGGCAGAGGTTTCCTCCGACTTTCACGTTTCGGGGGGTTCAGGAGGCGGCACGGCCGCGCGCACGGTCGCCGTTCGAACGTCGTCGTTGGTTTCGTCTTCGTCGTCATCATGACTATGACGACGAAGACGAAACCAACGACGCCATCGTCACCGTTTGCCGCTGGTGGGTCGCGCGTAGGAGAGCTTTTCCCTCGCCGTCGTTGGATAGCCAACGACCCAACAACCAGCAGCCATGATCTAGTCAGCCAATGTTCCGTATTTCCCGCCGCTGCCGCCGCCCATCCCCCCACACACACGCAACGCAGTCTGTCATCGCCATCTTACCCCACTGGACGGACGTCGCTGATGCCTCCTTCAGCCGGCTCGTTCAAACCTTCCTTGTTCGTTCTGTGCGTCTGCCGACCCGCAGTCCTTGCAATCTACCCCACAAACTCCTCCTGCAAACGTGAACTACATGTTCAAATAATAGCAGCGTTGCGACTACTCCAGCTTGCGCTCATCCTGGGCGTTCTACCATAACCTCGTCAATGGGTTTCCCTCTCACCTTCAGTTACTTTGTTCTTTTCCCTCAAGTTTGCTGCGGCGAGACGACCTATATGCAGGCGAGCCAAAGGAACTATCGGCCGGGGGGGGGGGCGTTGGGTACTACAACTAAACGCTCATCAATCCGCTGATCGGACGCTGCTTATCGGTTCGCCTGCCTCATAACATGCCGCGAACTCACACAAGTGATTTCCTGATCGACGATCGGGTTCCCAGATCTTGATGGAGGCTTCGAAACAGCATAGTAGCAGGATAGGAGTAACGAGGCACTGTAGAAAAAAACAAAAACAGATTCGACAGATATCTTCTCAAAACGACGGCGACAACGATGGACAACAAGATAGCGGAGGGACGCGTAAAACGTCTTTGACAGCCCGATATGAAAGCGTGCCAGAGCCGAACGTTTATCGATTATCTAACGCAGTCTAGACCATGCAGCCTAGACATGTCGGCATGTAGCTAGGCAGCATTTTTAGTCATAATAGTACCGCCATCATTATACGTAGAATTCAAAAGCTCCTAGAATATTCGCGCATAACTGTTCACTAATCGACTTAAATCAAGAGGAATAGTTCTGCCTCCCTATGGCAGTAAAGCTAAGACGGGAACGGGCGGGAACGTGAAAAAGTTCGCATGGGCTGAGGTTATGGGCTTTGGCAAATTTTTCGATTAACTGCGTCCACTTCCCGAGACCACCGAACATGCTCAAAGCGGACACATCTATGGTAAACAACCTCGTACTTTTTGTGGCAAGACGATGGCGTTGATTTATTATCCTTATTCATAATGTCTGGCTTCTTGGCCAATCAAAGAAAATAAACAAGTCGCTGTGCATGAAACGACAAATCGTTTCAACTTTGATGTGTGGCCCTATCGCAGTCACTCTCAGTATGCACTTCCATTGCATACATACGTGCTCGCATACAGAGACATTGCGTACATGCATACATACATCGCTTCCGGGTTTTGAGATGGCAGTGTGGTTCCCTCAGGAATAGTGGTGGGATTGAACCCTGTGGGATTTAACATTATATATATATATATATATATATATATATATATATATATATATATATATATATATTTATATATATACTCACTTCCCTTCAGCGGAGGTCGCAGTCTTGTCCTGCCATTGTAATGGCTTTCGTTGTGGGACTCTGTCTATCTATCTAGTAGGTAGATATCTATCTATCTACCTACTAGATAGATAGGCACCCTCTCGTGCTCTGACCAAGGTTGCTAAGACGGTCGTAGTGGGCATAGTCTGTTTCAACAGCTTTGAATGAAACTCGACCAAAGACTGAGAAAATGGAAAATCTGAGTAAACATGTCTCTTCGTTTCTGCCGTAGGTGCCGTGGGTTCGTCGTTGTCCCATTCCGACCGAGTTATCATCTGGTTTCCCATGCACAAGCGCTCACAAATGCGTGTAGCAAAGAAGAAAGCCGGCTAAGATTTTTACCAAAGCGCTAGTCCGCGTTCCAAGGTGGACGGCCTTTGTGTACAGTACGTATGATTCGGGCGCAAGTTGTACGTACGTATACCATATCTGGTAGACAGACACGCGTCATGTCAGGCCGGTAAACTCAAGTCGCTTATTATGTATCACTTCGGCTGTACGACAGATGTATCCTGACGCAGAATATCTTGCCATCACGATATGCAGCAATGCTGTAGTTCCAGCTAGACCGTCGAGGCCTGTAGCCCCGGCAGCACCGTTCGGCAAGTACTGACACAAAGCACGATTTATATGCATATTTTTTACATATCTGTATATTTTTATAGGAGCCATCTTTGCAGACGCCAAGTTTATTTAACTTCAATCATTCTTCCTTGAGCTTACAATTGGTGTAAAGGAGTTATTACTGCGGTGGCGTACGTTATTGTTGTTACTATTGCTGAATTACATGCCCCATATTTCCCAGTTTGGGAGAGTGGCAGGTCTCAGCCATGCCGAAGTGCAATGGCAATTCCTCCTCCTGGGTCTCCAGCCTTCTTGATCACGGAGATCCCGGCACCAGGTAAGATACGCAAAAAAAAGCGTATCACCTTTGCCTGGGTAAAAAAAATCGTTTTTTTAATGTGCGGACATGATAACGTATGTTATGTTTCAAATCTAAACTGAAACTATTTCAATTACTTCTTAAGATTGCTATTTTTATATTTTTTTATACCGACTAGTTACTGCGCGACTTAAAATAGTGAGAAACTTTCAATCAGGTTTTTCTCAAAAATAGGCAACGCTATTTTGCGATATTTTGGTACCTGTAGTTAAGATAATTGAGGTTGAATACGCCGCAGTTTTATTCGAGAACTTTATCTCGGAATGAGAAAAAAAGTTGAACAGGTCCGACGAGAGGTTGGAAACCTGGGTATCTTCAGTGTTTCTCACCTCTGGTCTGGCATGTGACAATCGCCACGTCTATACCAGATACCTAGGTCATGGCTATCATCACCTGGTCCGTTCGAATACGAGCTTCCACGAGTCGTGCACGGAGTATACATCTGTCGACTGTGCTCTCAGGCGTGTACGAAGTTTCAGGCGTCTGCCTGCCTGGCCCTTGCAAAGAGATCACTGCACTGCCTCTCTCGAATAACATGCCGCGAGCAGCTGACAACTGTACAATTGTCTATGTTATATGCATACTCAATATGAATAAAATAAATATGATGATGACTTAAAGGTAAAACTAAGACGTTTGCCCAAAATTCAAAAAATATATATCATATTAACTGGATCAGATTATCAGTTAAATAATTTATGACTTGGTTTATTTGCAGTGACAGTGTGGGTCATATAAGTGCTGACCAGCTGTAGGCTTGTGCAAACTTTTGAATGAGTCTTCCCCTTCGTACCGTAGAAGGCCCGTGTTGTTCTCTGAACAGCCTATTCACAACATGCTATATAAGGTAGGCCTGAATACAGCTAAATGCCTAAGAGGCTGAGCCGCTGAGGATATTGTTTTAGGGATTCTATGTTTGCGGAATACTATTTTACTACAAATAACAACAGCTGTTGTTACTCGAAACCGCCTTGAGACTGTTCGATCTCAAAATAGCCCCGATCGCGTCGTATGGGATACGTGTCATTTGGGAGGACCTCACGGCGCAGAACCTCGAACAGCTTAACCGTGTTAAGGCCTCCTTTCTCAAAAGGGCTCTGGGATTACACATCTCGAGCCGGAACCGCCTAGTATATCTCCTAGCAGACACACCGCTGTTCACCGAAGATCTGCGGCACCGCTTTGACCTGTCGGCGACAACGGCTTTCAAGAACAACCTCGAATGCTGGGAGATAAAGTTCGCGGATATCGATGATAAATTCTTCGAAACTGGAGCTATGACACGTAACGAATGGAGAGGGGCGTATCGTTACAACCGTTATGTCGTAACCCGCTATGCCGTACACGGCTTTCATTATAAACTGTGTATCGTGCGGGACTTCCACGAATTAGATGACCATTGCACTTGCTCCAGATGCGAAGCACACTGTGGAAGATATCACGCCGCTTTCTGTGCTCTGGTCCCTTCCCTAGGTAGCCTGACTGGCCCCATCTTAAAATATTCGCGATGAGCACTTTCTAGTCTATTCCATAAAGGAGAAAATTGGGCTGTAGCCATGTAGTCCGTGTTGTATATATTTATGTACCGGATGTCTTGTGGGCTCAACCACCAATGTGACACGACCATGGCCAATGGTGCAATTTTAGCCGCTATTGTATACAGTGATGAGATATATATATTGTGTTTATACTTCCTGGCAAAGGTGAATAAATGTTTGAATTCATTAATATTTTACTATAAATAAAACTATTATACGTAGATATAACGCATACCCACACCGATAAGTTGAAAAAAGGTTTAAATCAACCAAAACTTGGATGATTATCAATCTGTTCTGTATCTCAAAACTCTGGTAATTGCATTTTAAAAAGATCGTAATGGTGGGGATTCAGCCTGCAATCCAAATGATCTATCTCTGTGTATATCTGCATTTTACTGACTTGCATTAACTTCAGTGTTGTAAATATCACAATACTAGACTATTATTATAGATGTTTAAATGATTGTTCAGTGTATAACGACTAGAACATGGTTGGCTGTAGAATTGGCAACCGTATCATGCTACAAAAACTCGCCAAGCCCGCTATTTGTGCGGTCATAGTCAAAAGTTGTACTTCATCTCAGCAATGCTGAGGCTTTTGTGTACGCAGCGAGAACATCCTTAATCACCCGGATAGCGCCCCTTGTTCCAGTTGGGGTGGGAGGCTTCGGGGGATGCATGATAACGAGCAGCGACTAGTGTGGAACTCATAATCCTACTAAATCTCGAATTTATTTCCACACACCTAGAGTATACAACTGTTCCCTGACTGGCCCAACAAAGGGGCTCTTCATCCCCGGCATCTACTGCAGAGGATCTATGTTCCCTACATAAATTGTTTTTGCCATTTAGAAGATCTAAAGCACGCTAATGATGCATTGGTGCATTGTTAATTTGAGTTCAAGTCTGCTTATGAGAAACTACAATAAGCTCGTAAGGATCTAGCATTAGAGCAAAAAATTACAATCATATGCTGCTCTCCACTCTCGAATTCATGGCTTCAAAACAAGAGCTGCAAAAGTATGACTATGTAATTATGGCAGTGTGCTTTCAACGGCTGTAATCTTTTTGTGTGACGACCTCCTAGTAAATATTTTATGTGACCTCGTAAGAACTACTGCCGCAGATGCAGGCCTTAATTAAGATTTCATGCGGATCGATTAAAATGTATGTATGCTTGTACACCATATTTAGATAAATCGCGATAAAAAATACTATGCATACCTTTGACTTTTTTCTTTGCGTTTGCTTATGCATAAGCATACTGGAGCATACAATGCATACCTTTGACTCTATAAATAGCTCATACTCTGTAGACTGCGGACCTGTCTGAAACTCTGTCTTAAGTTAAAAACGTATATTTGAATGACTATTTTTGACATACGTTGCAGAAAGAGGGTGCCGTAGTTTTAACACAATTTTCCTTTGAGTTTATTTATGACCAAAGTAACGACTAATCTCCTAACTGCATTGCGCTCAGCTATGAAATAATTTTTGTTATTGTTGAGTTAATTACTTGACAAGTCGCGTCTTAGTTGTTTTTAATCTGCTGCCAGTAGCTGTGCTTTATGGCAAAATGAAATCAGCACAATCATCTACCAAATTTCTTAGTTCCTTTCCATTTATTCAGTTGACAATAAATGTAGTGAAGGTGTTTTTCACTAGTACGCAACACATCGTGAAACCCTATATGTATAGTATTATTGTATTGGTTATATGAGCTAGACCCACTTCGTCTCATTTTCACGTGGAAAAGGGTGTACTCTATTATAATTTAAAATGCGTTAAATGTTTGCAGCACAACGGATCCATACTTACCAGATATATAATTTCCAGACTAGTATCGGGTCTAAGGTTGGATCATTTCTGGCTGGAACTTTTTCCTCTCTTAAAATCAGGATATGCAGTCACTCCGGGGTGAGCAGGGTACCGCTTGGGTACAATTGCAAACCTCATGGAGGAATACAATAAAATACCTAATAGTGCTTTTTTATCAACAAAAAAGGTATCGCCTCACAGTTTACAGTGAGGATAATGTTTGTCGTGATATGCAAGCCTTAAAAAAATTTGTAAAAGCGAGGATCAACGACGGCACGACAGCTTCGCTGGTATCGTCAATATCGGTAAATAGATACATTTACAGTAGCGAAAGTCGCCGAATAATGCAAAGTCAGAGGTTAGTGCCTTAGTGCCGTGATGTTTTGTCTTTGCAAACTTAAAATGTTGAGCCCTGTTGAGAAGCTCAGGAACGCCTACGCTTAGTAAATGAAAAAAATTATGCATCCGGCTTTCTTATTAAATTGGAAAGAACATACAAACACTCGAAAAAGCTATATATATATATATATATATATATATATATATATATATATATATATATATATATATATATATATATATATAGAGAGAGAGAGAGAGAGAGACTTATACTACCTTTATATATATATATATATATATACATAATAAACAATTCGGTTGATTGCGGTTTATTTCTCACCTCCCGGATCGACCGGCGTCTATGTCAGCGATTAAGCAACGTTCTTACACATTAATTCGCATAAACTAACCACACTTATGGATGCCCAGTTTACTATATTAGTGCTACGACATTATATCACATGGTAGTATGACGACTCAGTGGGTAACCTGCAAACAAAACACCGTGTCCCGTTGAAACATAATTATCGCATAGTAAATCAACTGCGCCCCCCCCACCCTCGCCACGATGACACACCCCCTGAATTTCATTGAATGGCTGCGGTTCGTCAACAACTGCAATGTTGTAAACAGCAGCAATAAGCTAGTCATCCATCTTACTGAGATCGATGTCAGTCGTCCACAAAGTCTTCTCCGACATCTTAACGAAAGGAGGGCAAAACCCACTGAAGCACCGGACGCGATACCAGCGACCGCATTTAAGAATCCGGAAATGTCCAGCTGCATTCCTTTCTCATTGGTTTGTTGACGTGTACTAGAAGCTGACCAAGTTCCTGAAATATTTTGTACACCGTGTCTCAGGTTATACTACTCTTTTACAATAATATAATATATATATATATACAAATATATTTTTTTACAAATATATTATTTAAATAATTTGCAATAATAATCATAATTTATCATTCCTAACAATTTTCACAACCACTCTCATCATCACGATTAGCAGAAGTTGAGTCATCTACGCAGGTAAATGCCCAGTGATCATGGCGCTTGGTTTGCTATCGTTGCTCAGCATTTGTAAAGCTTACGAAAAATTGCTCTACTCATCACCATCAGTTTCAGCATAAATAACCGTCAGCATCATCATCGTCATCGTCACAATTACCGGAGCACCAGCATCAGCGATAGCACGACGCCGCCCTGGGTCGCCGCGAGTCGCGTGGCCGCTTTCCTTACACCTATCTGCAAGCACTGGCAACCGAACTTCATCAGGTGAATTTCACCTGTACCCCCAGCTTAGTCGCGGCTATACAGTATGCTCAGTATGTCGTACCGCACCTCAGTTTATTGACGAACTGACTGACCAATAAAGGCCGGCTGATTCCAGTGAGCAATACATTCGACGTTGTTGTCGTTGTTGTTAGTGGTGGTGGTGTTGTTGATGTTGTTGTTGGTGCTGTTGTTGTTGTTGCTGTTGGTGTCGTTGTTGTTGTTGTTGTTGCCGTCCTTCTTCTAATGCCATTCATGTTGTTCGATTGCCCGGCTCCATGCCGCACGCCCTGTGAGCAACTCACTCAATGACAAGTTTACTGATGTGTGTACCTTCTCAGTGGGCAACTCACTCAATGACAAGCTTCTTACTTTGTGAAGGCTGCTAACCGTTCGACATGGGCGTAGACAGAGCAAAACAGCGCAATGAGCAGGGCACGCAACCGAGCTTCGCAGCATTGCCAACTCCTCATAGCAGCTGCAGTAGCAATGGTCGAAGTACTCGTACTGATTGCAAAGAAAAAGCAGAAGAACAAGAAGATGACGATGGTGATGATGATGAAGTAGATGAGGAAAAAGGAAAAAGAAAAAGAAGAAAAGAGCAGCGTAGTGCAAGTAGTGCATCTAGAACTAGTTGCAGCCTGCTACTGTCACGCCATTCGTCGGCACGCCGAGCAATGAACACATCACAATTGTTGCCTATTTATCCACCCGTCTATCCAGGCATCGTCGGATGGTCGTTGCCCACCCACTGTGTCGTGTCGATTCTGTTGCTGGTGTTGTTGGTGCAAACGCTACTGCTTCTTGCTTGACAGTTGTTGTTGTTATTGTTGTATTTTTTTTACGATTTTCCGTGAGGCTATTTGCCCGAGTATGGTTTTTTCATGTCATGGCTAATTTTAAATCCACTCAAACATTTACCTTGTCTAAATTGGAAACCATGCAAACCAATTTAAGACTGGCCGGTCTAAGTCTCGAACCCAGTCCTCCCGAATGCAAGGCAGAGGCTTTGTCACTAAGCCACCTTGCTCGGTTGTTTTTGTTGTTGTTGTTGTTGCTGCTTCTGTTTGTTGTTCTAGAACGTGTTGTCGCTGCTGCTGTTGCTTGTTGTTCTGTTACGTGTTGTTGCTGTGTTGCAGTTGATGTTGTTGACGTTGTTTGCATGGTTGATATGGTGGTTCGTTTAGTTGAACAATAAAAAAAAAGCAACAATAACAACACCAACAAATGTTGGTGTTGTCATTGTGGTTTTTTTGTTATTGTAATTGTTGTTATGGTGGATGGTGTTGTTGTTATTGCTATTGTTTTGTGGAATCTGTTGTTCTTGATGTTGTTGCCCTATGTATATTGTCGTTATTGATGTTGCTCTTGTTGATGTACATTGTTGTTATTGATGCTGCTCTTGTTGATGTACATTGTTGTTATTGATGCTGCTCTTGTGAATGTTGTTGTGGTTGCTGCTGCTGCTGGTGCTGCTGTTGTTGTCGTTGCTGTGGCCGCCGTCGTCGTCATAAAGTTGTTATTATTGTTGTCGCTGTCATGAAGTTATAACAACTTCATGACAACGATTGTTGTTGCAGTCCCGATTGGAATCACATCAACGTAGCAGCGACTACGTCACGTCACGTCGACAGCCAAAAGTAACTGCCAACCAGGAGTTGAGTGAACTGAAGACGACATAACCACCACCACCACCACCGACGACGACGACGAAAGCAATGAATGACAATATTAGCCTATGCTCGAGTTGGTCCTACTAGTTAGTAGTCATCAGACAACAAAGATCCAGAGAGAGAGAGAAAGAGCGGGAGAGAGACATATTGAGAGTGAGGGGTATACATATTGAGAGAGGGGGGGGGGCAAGAGAGAGGGGGGGGGGGGGGGGCAAGAGAGAGAGCGAGAGAGAGGGAGATATATATTGAGAGAGAGCGAGAGATAGAGAGAGAGATGGGGGAGGGAGAGAGAAAGAGAGAAAGAGTGAAAACAAAAGTAGGCAGACCAAAGTTTCACCAATGCAA
Source organism: Dermanyssus gallinae (assembly GCA_003439945.1). Taxonomy (NCBI): domain Eukaryota; kingdom Metazoa; phylum Arthropoda; class Arachnida; order Mesostigmata; family Dermanyssidae; genus Dermanyssus; species Dermanyssus gallinae. Next base: position 8,344 of record QVRM01005713.1, on the reverse strand, counting down.
TGTTAAAGTGGCGCACCCCGTTGTTGCGCCTTTCTCGAACAAATATACGTGCATACGTGCATTCGGACAGACAGGCGAACGGACGGACGGACAGGCGAACGAACGCACTTTCTCATATTTGTACATGCACATGCAAACAGCACGTATATAAAGAAGTATACAGACATACATACATACATACTTAATTACATACCGGGTACACATATGCAGCAGCAGATATGCACATCTGCATACACTTATGCATATGCCTGCGTGGCGCGTTTCGACTGCTCTCTCGAAGTGGCCCGGAATGGTCCTCGCCGCCACCCCTCCGCTCCCCCGCTCCCTCCGCTCTCCCCGCGCTCCCCCGCCGCGAATCCCCCTGAAACACAACTGTAAAGCGCGTTCGCTGTAAATATAGACACTACAGCCGGCCCTAAGCCCGGGTGAGCAAGCAGCTTTTCTCCGTGCTCGTATAGACGGCAACGACGGTAACACACGAAAGTTGGCTTTTAAACTCGTAGGCACGCATCAGCAAAAACAAAGACAATCCTGTGTCGTTTGTTGCCTTCGTGGAGTCTTTCTCTCTAGCTCTTTCGATGTGTATATATGTATGTATATAAATATATGTATATATATATATATATATATATATATATATATATATATATATATATACATGTATATATATATATATATATATATATAGACAACTGGACCTTAAGTCTGTTAATAGCCTATTTAAGCTCAATATCCTCTCCCTAGCAAAACATTGCCTCAGGCCCATATATACAGGTAGTTCAATAAGTTCTTAGAATGAAACCGAGAATTTTTCAAATCATGTTTTTAAATTTTTCGTATTCGATATACTCCCCGAGAAGCTCATACACTTTTCCCACCGAGATTTCAGAGCTTTCATACCTCTTGAGTAGAATTCCGCGTCGTTAGACTGAAAATAGGCATTGACAGCAGCCTTAACCTCTTCATTGCTGGAAAAACGCTTTCCACCGAGACTATTCTTCAAATGTCCGAAGAGGAAATAATCAGAGGGGGCCAGGTCTGGAGAATAGGAGGGTTGTTCAATAAGTTCGAACCTCAGTTGGGCCAGTTTTGCCGATGCTTGCCGGGACTTGTGTGCAGGAGCATTGCCTGGTGAAACGGGACAACCTTCTTCTGCAAAGCGGGCCGTTTCACGATGAGTTCTTGCTAACGGCAGTCCAACAGTCTTGCATAATATTTTCCTGTAATCGTTTTACAGCTCTCAAGGTAGTCGACCAGCATTATTCTACGTTGGTCTTAAAAAACTGTAGCCATCACCTTTCCGGTCAATGCCGTTGTCCGCACCCTCTTCGGAGGTCCTTCATCAGGTGCACACCATTGGCAAGATGCTTCTTGGGTCTCGGGAGTGTAGTGATGAACCCGGCTTTCATCGACGGTCATGAATCTGCACCAAAAATCCGACAGATTGTTCGACATCTTGGCCAAATTTTGCTGTAAAGCCAAAACAGGCGCGTCTTTTTGGCCTTGGTTGAGCAAATGCGGCAGCCAGTTTGCTCTAAGCTCTTTCATCTTCAAGTTTTCGTGTAGGATAAAATGCACACTGCCTAAACTAATCCCTAATGCCTCCGCTATTTCCTTAATGTTCATTCGCTTATCTGTGCCAATAATTTTTCGCACTTTCTCTACGTTTTCCTCATCAGTTGCCGTTTTTTGGCCTCCTGGACGTAGTTCATCCTCGGTGCTCCTGCGACCTCGTTTTAACACATTAATCCAGTTGGAAACAGTGGCAAAACATGGCACAGAGTCACTGTACGTCTCGTCTAACCCAATTTTTACTTGGGTCGCATTCCAACATTTGAAATAAAAATGCTTGATAACCACTCGAAACTCTTTTTTCTCCATTTTTAAAAATCACGCCGATACGTTGCACGGGAAAAGCTATCACAACGAAATCGCAACGGCCAATCACCATAATATATTGAGTGCTCGCAGTCGAAAAGTTGCAGTTCCTATTAGCGGTGAAAGCGTGCCAAAATTCGATTTCTAAAAAGCTCATTCTAAGAACTTATTGAACTACCTGTATATATATATATTAATATGTGTATACCTCTTATCTAAAAGGTTATCCAACCTGGCAGGTGAAAATATCATATAGACCTTGTTACATTTGTTCTCAATTACGGTGCAATATGTCTAGGGTTACGTAAGAGCAGACGTGGATAAGAAGACCATGTAACAGAACTCTTAGACAGCTTAGATGTTGATGAGAGTCTCTGTGAGTGTCCAGTTGGTTCGATATTTTTATGCAGCGCCGGGCAAAGACTCTTATGAAACAAAAATGAAATCCTAGCACACTAAAACGTACACATAGTGAATTGAGCTAAATAAGTACTAAGGATGATAGGTCGACCGTCTCAAATACGCTTAGAATTTTACGCGAAATAGGTCTATATGTGTATATAAATAAATAAATAAATATATATATATATATATATATATATATATATATATATATATATATATATATATATTACACGCAGGACAAATAAGCACATAACTGCCCGTTTTGATGTGCACGGTTTTTACCACCTTCTATGACAGAAAGACGTTTATCATGAACCTTGTGATACATGTGTTTGTAAATATTGTTATGGTCTATGTGTAGGATATTATGGTAGTGCAATGCTTCTCGCTAACAAGGCTGGCACTGAGCGATTTTTAATTTTATTATGATTACGAAGCTGTAGTGATATTGATCATACTATTGTACATTTTATCCAACCTTATGGCATGCATTCAAAATGCATTACGCATTTCCGAGACCTTCCAAAAAAAAGAACCTGATGGAGAAATATATATATATATATATATATATATATGGATGAGAAGATGTGCATCACGACTCCTTAAGGCTGCGAATTGTTTTTCTGCTAATGCCGATGTTTTCTTTGGTTGAGAAAGGTAGTAGCTAGCCTTGTAGCTTGGCTTTATTGCAAAAAATCCTAGTGAAACAACATGTCCAGCTTTGACGGAGTCGCTGGTATTCATGTGATTTAACTGGAGGAAAATCTAATGTGCAGCAACTATTATATACAAGCGACAAAAAAGCGGTTTGCGACCGAATGGCGGTTCTAATCATCTGTTTTGCTGCAGCAGCAGCTATTTAATTGATTAATCGTTAATCGCAACGAAAGAAACCAGAGAGGGAAAGGTTTAGAAGAGGTTTGTGTACAGGGCCCCAAAAAGGCCTGGAGCGTCTCACGGCCTGGCATTCTGCTAACTATAGATGGTGTGCTAAATATCGACTCACTTGCATCCTCATTTAATTGAAAAATTATGTAGGCATTGAGAACCAGAAATGCTTGTCGTTGCTTCTGTGGTGAGCAGCTTTAGTGTGCACTGTGGTGGTTACCATGCCTAGCTTATCAGTCCGTGCACCTGAAAGCGCGCATCACCACACTTCGATATAGGCAGCGTAGCTGAGTAGAACAGGATCCATAATCAAAGTTGCACCCCGCAAAAGCAGATCCAAGGTCACAATGCAAGCTGAGCTCACGGAGTCGTGAGCCAAAACGCCTACTGCATGAACTGAAAATATGTGTGCTTAGCTATGCAACGAAATCGCCTACCGTGTTTAATGACTTCAGTCGAATTGTAACTGGCATAGCCAACAGAACATCACTAGAGACGAGTACTTGTTTATTTAGATCCGTAACCGTCAAATGTTTACACCAGTTGGTTACATCACACCATCTTTGTAAAATTAAGTCGTTTTTATGTCAGTTGTCAACGTTCCGATATATATATATATATATATATATATAATATATATATATATATAATATATATATATATATATATATATATATATAGAAGATGTATATTATGGTCTATAATATGAGTGTATCTGAGATATGATAACCCTATGACCACTTAGTTTTTACATTTGCTCGTAACTTAGACTTTGCTGCTAGTCGAAACGTTGGTCTATTTAAAACATAACCGGTATCACAGTACGCGTCACCGTTTGCATATAGAGTTCAAGCAATGGCTTTCTTTGCGACCTTTGGCCTCGTAGTGAGTGCGAATGCTCTCTCTATTGCGTTTAGAGGGCATCATAACTTGTAAACCTTTATGGCAGACCTATAAGGCAAGCAGGTACGCTGGCAGCTCTCAGCAAAGAACGTCAAAAAGAGATACGTGCGTAATGCCATGCACTACACCAGAAGCAAAAGTCAGTCACACTTCTCCTGCCTTTGACTCGCTCTACCTTTACACTCGCCTATACTTTAAAGCAACTTGACTGATCCACAGGTCTAACGCAGGTGTGAGCATGGCAAATAAATTATTTTCATGCTCGTGGAGTCTCATCCACCCGCATTTGCTAATTTATTCGTCATTCATTTAACGCGTTAGACAATCGTCATGGGTCGCCGGACGCCGTTTCTAGTGAAGTCGTCAGCAAAAGAAATCAGGAGGGAAACGGAGAATGGAAAAGTGTTCATGATTTTACATATTATTTACGATCCTTAAGCGGCAACTGTAGCGACAGTTGTTGTGGTGGTTGTTGTTGATGGTGCGGTCAAGGTCAAGGCCCATCGGTCGAAACGATAAATATCTGAGCCACTTCGAACTCAGTTGTAGATAGAGCACTAGCTTATATTCGTGTATACGTTGGAACACAAAAATTACCCATCACATTTGACCGCAGGCATATCTTTATACTTCAAATAGTATTTGAAAAACAAATAAATTGAAAGCCAGAATCTTTAAGCGGTACGTTCCTTTCTCAATTGTGTATGTGAAATTGTCTGTTTCAGTGAAATAGAATAACGCTCGGATATGCGATCTCGACTTAACAACGTCATTTCTATTTGCTCACATAGCACAAAGTTCTATAAAACACATAAAAACCGTCCAGAAACGTGTTTACCGTCCAGTAAGTGTTTTGTCTGTTAGCCAGTGAAATTGCTTAGCAAACTGGCCAACAAAAATGTTTATGCCAGAAACCAAGCTTGAGCTTATAGACTGCAGTAAACGTTTTGTGGTTCGTCAACTCAATATGAACCATTCCACCGTTTGCAGAGCCTGCCAACGGTACTAATTACGACGGCCCGCTTAGGTTGATGACTCTTTTGCGAAATTGCCGACACACTGCTATCTGCTTAACCCAACAGCTTCGTAATGCTCTCCGAGTGGTCATGAGTGTGTTTGAGTGTTCTCCAAGTCGTTGTGAGTGGCCTCTGTGGTACGGCCATAACTGACCTCACAGAGTACTCGGACAATTCAGCAAAAGGCCGGTTTGCACGAGTTCACAAAAACTGGACCAACTTCGCCATTCTCAGATGAGACCCGGATATCTCTCTCTCTCTCTCGCAATAAAACACCAGCGACGGGGAAAGCTGCTTATTCAATCCTGCATTCGGGAACGTGTCAGTTACGGCGGCAGCGGCGGCGGGATAATCATTGTTGGTGTGCAATACTCTTAGGCGCTCTACTCTAAGAGGTTCCTCAATTTCACAGCTCGCATGAAAGTCGAGGTTTAACTGTTCAGCAGTACTTTTATGGAATTCTGAGGTGATGCCATATGTTTCAAGTTTATTCACCATAAATTGGTAGTGTATTACAAAAGTTCACATATCATTTTGTAGGCTAATAATATCGTAACACGTGCTTGTAGTGACGGTGTTTCGATAAACGAGGCAAGTGAGTATGTGGTATCGACCGATATTGCACTCGCCACAATATTTACATACGCATTCGTCAATTTCATAACAATGTCCTCTTAAGCACAAAAGGTGGTGGTAGCCGTGCCATGTTGGTTCGGCATATTAGAGATCTATTTTTCTGTGATGACAGTTTCCACTTATTGCTGCAAAAAGCTGGACCTCAACATAGAGACCCATTACAATGCCAATGTTGCGGGTTTCTCTAAATTCTCTGTAGGCTTCTAAGATTTGTGTACTGAACGGTATCTTGTCCAGTACTAAATCCTCTACTAGTGTGCGTTCGTGGCATAGTTCCAGTGCGAACGTGGCCGATGCGTTCTTTGGCAAGCCTAAGTGCGCTTTAAGAAATAAGATTTTATTTTATCTATGTTTTTAAGGTTCCGAATATGTGAAATAAGGGGCTATTGCGGGAAGGCAGTATCTTACTATAGGAACAATTTTTATTCTAAATAAATTTAGCGCAATTTTTAGGTCTATGTCAGTAACGTCTCCCACTAAATCATGGCCGCCGTAGCCTTGCTACGCATTCCTCTATATGTCTGCTGAATGCAGCCGGGGGGTCACTGTTATCCCTAGATGACAAAAGTGATTAACGAGTTCAACATTTACTCCCCTATCTTGATGCACCGGTCATCTGCAGCGTACGATCCACCTTTACTAAATCGTAGTATTTTTTGTTTTGGCTATGTTGATTGTCAATTGGTGTTCTTGGCACCAATCTGTGGCTTCCTGGAGATAAAACTGCAAGTGATTTCGTGTTTTTGCAAGCACTACTAAGTCGTCAGCATAAAATGCATGTATTGCTTTTACATTTCTGAGGGCGTCCGCTAAGCCAGCTATATACAATATAAAGAGGAATGGGCTTGCGGAATCTCCTGGACAACTCCAGTTTTCAATGATGCCATATGCAAGTATGTTTGATCGTGATGCATCTTCATGCACAAGAATGCCGGGCCCGCACACTGCTACACTAATTGGGCGGTACTTCGCAGAGTTAACCTACTGGCGTGGCCAGCATATTCTGCTAACCTGCGGGGCGAGCTGAAATCACTTCCGGAGAGTGCTTCTTGCGAGGAAGGGAATTATATTAGTTAGTCATTTTGTTCATGAGTTAATAGGGTCAATACCAAGTTACATGGTGGTCGTCTATGGGACTCGCGGAAGTGACACATACTGTTTAATTACATTAATTTTCCAGCTAAAATAAACAATTCAACTATATGTTTGCCTTCGATCGCCTAATTGTTGTCAATGTGATACGGCTTTTTAGCTCGCCTTTAATTGACTTAAATATTTTAAACAATTAGAACATTTTCATGTAACGCCTACTGATATGGTGTATTAACACCCAGGTTGGGTAAATTATAAGCATGTGCATCAGTCATAACTAGTGGTTCTTCCACATCACTGGGTATTTTCTCATCTTGTGAGTTCAACTGTTGACTCAACGGCTGGAAATGCTGCGAGAAGTCATAATAGGTATGACCAATGCGAGTATAAACTATACGTAAAGTGAAATTATTTCTAAAGGCATTTTTCATATATATATATATATATATATATATATATATATATATATATATATATATATATATATATATATATATATATATAGAAAACGATAGATCAAGCGGTAAAGACCACAAATTTCAATTAAATGTGTATATACAAACATACATGTACAACGTATAGCCTGTCTAGTCTGCAAATATGAACGCCGATTTTAGCCGATCCTAATTGGCTTAATTGAAACACAAATGTGAACATGTAAAATGTCTCACCGCATCAGATCAGGCATATAACGGTCCGCCCCCCACTACTATACATCTGAAGATGTACCTTGCTGCGTAAGGTCACTGTGCGTTCTTGATTAGAACCCTCAAATATCGTTGCCACAATAGAAAGCATCCTGGACATTTTTGCGGCTAAAAATATCTATAGCTCGAGACAATATGCGGCTCCGTATATCGGCAATAGAAAAACCATTGCGCAAATGGTTATCTCTTGTACTATTTACCACACTTTAGAACGTTTCCTGAAGCTGGAAAGCTAGCACGCATCTGTTTCTCTAGTCTTACCTTGACTGATACGTCTTACATTTGCGAAATATATCCGATATTGGCTTACGGGGTGTAGTTACAAAGTTACAGCTTCAACGGGAGTGGGAAAAAGTACTATTTCCCCTGAGAGACAATGACATGAGAAACGTCTAGGTCGTTAACTAAGGAAGTGTGCCTTGCAAATAAAAATATATGGCCCCACGCGACTAAAGAAGCTACGTTTCAGCTTGTTCTATTCTCGTCGTTCCTAGCCTATCCTATACGAAGCCCGGATGGTTCGCGGTCAGGAACGTTCCAAAAGACGTCAATTATACTATGGATCGGTAATGTCAGAATAATGGTAAAAGGTACTTTGGCTTGACATAATACGCCTTTTGACTTACGTGCTTGGTTTGCCAGACTGTTCTACGACACGTTTGCTATGCCAATTACATGTCGTACACAACACTACAGTTACAGTACAGGAATCGTATTGTAATAAAGACGATCGTATACACTTGGCATCTTCTCTACTAAGCATTATGCATTTATTTTAACAGCCATGACAATCCAGCTTCCGATATCACGACGGCCCGT
>QVRM01005712.1:0-57579 GCA_003439945.1 Dermanyssus gallinae | reverse complement strand
CGGAGTAATCTGAGAAAGCACGGCCATAAGCCATAGACCTAGCTTAAGAGAATCTTTTGCCTCCCGGGGGCGAAAAAGCAGATCAACAGGTCATGAAGGGGTCTTAACCTAAATGGAGAACCGCTGTAAGTAGGCACGTATAATCCATGCGAAGTGGGCGACTTACGCAAACTTCCTTCCTCTATCCGTAAGGTTTTGGCACCTCTGTACGTTTTCTTTTTTCTTTACTTCCTCCATTGTGGGACCTTCTGTTGACCTGTTTCACAGGTCAACAGAAGGTCCCACAATTCTTTCCGATTCACACTACCTCGGCCACTGTACGTTGTACTCTAATTCGTTTTGTGTACTAAACAGATAAACATTTAATAATAATAGCAATAATGGTTAGCAGTTGTGAGTGCAGCTGTTGCTTCGGAGGAAGTAGATTTCATTAGCAAAGCCACTCGTGTGTTGTCCCGAAGCAGATGCAGAGCGCTCATAGGCGATCAGGAGAGAAGCGTTCTTTCTGTCTTTGGTTGCTAACAGAGTAAACGCGATTTTCATGTTGAAGCGCTATAGGTTGAGCTGTAATGAACTGGTAATGGCAACTAATTTGCTTGTTATTAGAAAAAATGCGGTTTTCAAATTCGAACGGTATAGATTGAGATGTAATGAAATAATGATGCAAATTTCTAGTGATGACAACGTATATGTCATACATGCCGCACATATAATAGTTTTAGAAAACGCACACACACATATATATAAAAAAAATATATATATATTAAAAAAATATATATATATATAATATATATATATATATATATATATATATATATATTAATGCGCCTGATTTGCTCGTCTCGGAGTGAGATATTGTTGCGGTAGTGGGTCGATAACCCTCCGGCCAAACGTTGGTTGCATAATATTCTGTCTGTGTCGGAGTAAATTGGTCTTATAAGTAGTATGCTATTATTAATATATGCAAAGGTATTTTGTGCATTTTTTACTAGACGTAATACCCCGAGCTTAGTGCCAGTTATAGAACTTTTCAAGATGACGACGAGTAACTTAAATATTGTAACGATTGTGACGAGTAACGATTGGCCTACCCGCTACATAGAGTAGATGAAACATGTTATTCTGCACTTAGTTGTAAAAACGACGGCGATGTTAATCTAAGAATATTTATGAACCTCTATGAAACAACGCTAGGAGTGCCATAGATAGCTATTGAGAGTCTCCACTCACCGTTTTACTGGAACGCTTCCAGTCATCGAATAACGTAGAGCGCAGAGGGAGCCCTTCCTTTTTCCTACATTCGAGTTATGCCACGAAAACACCTTTCCGACGTTTTCCGACCAAAGCAACCGACTTCGCGTGCGCCTTGCGACCGTAGGAGACACACAGCTGTACGGTTTTAAACCTCCGTCGTTGTCCCATGTTTACTTAGGGGGTTCGTCTTACGACAATGTATAGCAAATTCGTACACGGCAAATGTTGGCTAAGCGTCAGCCCGACGAAAAAACAACCGACTTATAGGAAATCGATTGAAGGTGCAATTTGAATAACGTCTTGCTGCAAACTTGAGGACGTCTAGTCTATGTTAGCATAGTCTAATCATGCTTGTTGGATATATCCGACGAGCGCCTCTAGAACAGTCTCAAAATAGCTAACGCTTGTTGTTACGCATACGATTCATCAGTCTGCGGTGCGCTTTAAAGACGACGTCGTGCGGACCCTGTCCATTGCCTAGAGCGTAACTTTTAGAATGTCTTTTTGGAAGCTCAGCATCAACGCGGCGAAATCCGATAGTGGGATTCGAACGTCTGGGGCAGACACGTACAAACAACAGACTTGCTATGACAGAATCGAACCCGGATGAGGAGGGATTTATTTCCGAAGAGACAAGAGATGTATCATTAATCTTCTCTCTGTCCTGCTGCTCACGCACTTCTCTCACCTACGGTCTGTTTGTCGCTTGCGTTCTGTATGCTGCTGATCCCTGTCGGATCCCTTTCTTCCCCAGGTAATGCTGACATGTTGGCGGTCGCAACCTCACGAGCGGGCACGCATTAAGGACATTCGGCAGCGGCTTGAGCAGTTCCTCACGAATGAGTCGCAGTACATGATGCTGCTCGACGAGATGCCGGACGCCGATGCAGATGGCGACCCAGCGCCGGCCGACAAGGATGAGAGCAACGAGCTTGAGCCGGACCGTTCGGATAGCCTGGAAGCCGGCGACACTCAGCCGCTTACTCGCGTCATCATGGACGAGGTGGGCCACCAGGTGTCGTCAGATCGACGGCCCGATCCCTAGCGTTAACATCGGCAGCAGCAGCTTTGGCCTAGCGGCCTTAAACCTCAGACCTCAAAGAGATGATGATGATGACGACGACGACGACTTCAACAGACAGACAAACAGATCTGTTGAAGGCGGTAACGTGGCAAACCACAAACTCTTCGGCCAATACTACTATGACAACAACAACTTCTCCTCACTAACGATTACTACTATGATTGCTACTAAAACTACTACTACAGTCTTAATCTTCCGCTGGTTGACGCCGCTCAAGCCAAGGCTGCATACTACGGGGTCGAATCGGACGCGAAGCGCGCAATAGCGCCCTACGCGCGCCTGAACAACAAAGCACGCTTCTCATTGTCAGACGCGTCGTAACTTTGTGTGCGTTGTGTGAGCATTAGCAGTTCAGCTGGCAATCGTGTATGTACGTATGTATCTCAGACAAAAGTAAAGAATGAGACCAAAGAGAAATATTCAGAGGAAATGCCAGAGAACGGATATATATATATATATATATATATATAGAGAGAGAGAGAGAGAAATAGTGAAAGAGAGAGAGAGAGAGAGAGAGAGAGAGAGAGAGAGAAATGTATCCTTTGGCAACAACAGTAAAACTAGTCGTACCAACAACAGACACAACAACTAAAACAGATGTATTTGCAGAGCTCCCCCAACTAACGTAGAGCCGACTGCAACGGTTGGCAATGCTCCGCCAATGCTATGGAGAAGATTAGACTCCACTACAAGACATGTAGTGTGGCTGCGTGCATTTTTTTTTAGATAAGGTCTGAATGAAGCCGGAAAGAACACGCGGGTTTCGGAAAGAACGGGCGGGCATAAATGCGAGAAGGGCAGGGAGAGACAGAGGAGTCGTGGTTGTTGATTGACATGGGTTTGTTGAGCCTGCGGGACGCCTTTAGTGGAAGCCCGACACCTGGCCAGGAGCAGGCCAACAGGAGCTGTCTCGTGGAATAATGTTTACATTTGCGTTCCTCATGTAGAGCAAGTTGGCGGCAAGGCGATGAGGTTTCCATCCGAAGCACGCCGAGGATGCGATGCAACGGAGTAGCTATCCGTTGTGTAGAGGTAATGGCAGCCACTCGCCGGACTGTACAGGACGGCTAACGCCGGTAGGCGGCAACACCGACATGACATTCATTCGTTGTCACCAGTAGAAGCAGCATAATTATCATCACCATCCCTTACTTAAACTTCTTCACAGGGCACTTTATACATATATATATATATATATATATATATATATATGCCGCCTTGCTGTAGATTTGAAATTGATACTGCTGTAAATAATCGTAGGCAGGACACACGCCTATCTTGAGCCAATTTTGTACAGGTCGCGGTGCAGCCGAAAGAACAACAGCAGAGATGATAGCCACAACAACAATATCTTTACGGGAATACGTTGTACTTTGCAAACAGTCTGCAGCTACAGCTAACAAATGGTCAGAATTGTGCTTGAGTCGATAACGTAGATTACTCAAACGAATATTAAATGTAAGTTTGTGATGTCTTAGAGTATATGTACATAATGTATAGAAATATATATATATATATATCTGTTTGAACTTGCATGCCATAAAACTGTGTACAGGGCGATGTGCCACCGCCAATCTTTGCGCGCCACTCTCCGATTATTCTACATGCGTCCACACTTGAACGGTGAACTGGTGGCCGTTGTTGGCGCTACAGCGTCGTATCTATGGCTTGGCTATATATATATATAATATATATATATATATATATATATATATATATATATATATATATATACTGTTTATGCACGCCGGGAGCAACGCCTGTGCTACTCGAGATTAGTAAGCCATCGCTCTTTGATATCTGATCTGGTCAAAAACCGGCGTGGAAGTGGTGTAGAGGAAAGATGCATGGGCGCTTTCAGAACGACTAACCTGCATATTGGGCGCGGAACTCTTCCGCCAGGAGACGATGTCGGAAGATGGGTGGAGAAGTCGTGTTGCTGTTTACGATTTTCCTTTTGTTTAGCTACACAGCTTGCTGAAATCTGTAGATGACAATTGCAAATATTGCACTTGAAAGATAGGTAGATGCGTTCTAGCTAGCTTCCAGGGCATTCGTGGAGAATCTCGAAGACTGGAAGACCTGTCAACGTAAGCCTTCTTATGTCGACGCTCTCGTCGTACGACATTGCGTTTGTATCGGCCAGCGTAGGGCCGCCGTCGTAAACATCATGCGACAACAACCAAACAAACAAAGATCACGGGCATTAACATTTCATAACACTGTGTACATACATAACACTTAGGCGGATATAGCGAAGATTTCAATGTTGCATTTTCTACATCTCCGACTTGTGGGATCAAGAGTGTTGACTCACAATAGTGACAGGCTAACATGCTAATATTAACATTAATAATTCTAATAATACAGATAATGACTGTAATAGTAAGAACAATGCTACTACTCGCGATGATGGGAAAAACATGTAATATTACCATTACGTGTCGATTGATTCTGATGACACGGAGAGAAATTGTGGCGTTTGGGAGGATCACAACAACCTATAAATAAACAACAAGAGCGATATTCGTGATATATTCTCTCTGGCCCGTGGTGCCGGTTAGTGGCCGATCCAGCCAACGTTGATTTGGATCGAGATATTGGATCTCCGCGCTCCTATTCCATGACAATTTTGTTAGCACTCTTTAGTGCACTTCATCTATCTACTTGCTACCTCAAGTAGTTGCTTTAGACGAAACGACGACTAAGTAGGACCGAAATTGTCACATTGAGCACCACTAAACGAACAACTTGTAGAAATGATGCTTTTATGAAGCCCACAACACTCACTCATACAGATAAGCCCACGTGCACTAGACACACATACCGGCGCGTGTATATAACTCCACATGCATGTTTAGCGACTCTCGGTGGTTTATATATATATATATATATATAAATATATATACAAAGAGAGAGAGGGGGGAAGATAAAGAACGAAGGGGAAAGAGAACCGCGCAATACAGTATCCAAAGGAAAATCCTAAAGAAAACATGTTGAAAAAATGAGAGACAGAACAACCTCAACGATGTGGTCGCGACGCGAATTGGTAGATAGAGCGTCGTTGTCACTAGGTATCCAATGAAGGAGCATAAAGGTGCTTGAGAGGTACAAACACGAATGGCAGCGAGGTATCAGAAATCGAGAGTGGAGCGAGAAAGAGAGAGCGGGGATAGAAGGGTTCAGAGAGAGAGAGAGAGAGAGCGGGGTTAGATGGGTTCAGAGAGAGAGAGCGGGGATAGAAGGGTTCAGAGAGAGAGAGAGCGGGGATAGAAGGGTTCAGAGAGAGAGAGAGAGGGAGGGGTGGAGGGAGAGAGAAGTGGACCAGGTATCAAGAAGGCATTGGACTAGTACCAAAGCGGACGAAGCAACCGGTGGTGCAAAGCCAGCACTTGTAGCACGGGGGGGGGGCGTGTAACGCTGTTGTGTTTACGTTCGCAGCTGTGCTAGCTAGAACGCCGCCCTCGCCTCCGCGTCTCCGCCGTTCATAGGTACGTCGTGCTGCGACCTCAACCGGCTGTCATCTACGGGCTGGGTTGGTGGCTACGTGCTTGCATAGATGCACGTGTGAGACTGGTTTGCGTGTGTGTGGGTGTGTGTCTGTCTGTGTACGCGAATGTATACGTGTTCTCCTCGTTGGCTTGTTAGTGAACGTCATTGTAGATACAAACGATATATATATATATATATATATATACATACATGTATGTATATATAGAGGAAGAGTTTGTAGATACAAACGATATATATATTATATATTATATATTATATATATATATATATATATATATATATATATATAGAAAGCGAAAGAGAGAGAGAGAGAGCGGGAGGGAGATAGAGTTAGCGAGAGGAAGATAGAGTAAGAGAATCGACCCGGCTGTTGCGACACGTTCGGCGTGCGACATTGGGCAATATAAAGACACCTACAGACAGATAGGCCCTAGCAATGGCGCACAACATGGTGGTGGAGCGGCCACGCCGGAGGACACTCCTCCTCAACTGCTGCTGTTGCTGCTGACGCCACTGCGAACATAGAAGAAACAATACGAATATGAAATGGATAACATCAAATGTTAGTATAACCGTCCCTGAATACTATCCGCTAGTATCCCTGCCAGGTAGCCTGTTCACCTGCTACCGGCCACTCACAAACTCCGACGAGTGTGTGCGTTGTATATAATTATATACATATACATATATAAACCTGTGTACAGTTTGTTCGCTAGATAGTGACCATGACGAGAATTTATGGATAACGCGCGGTTTAGACACGGGTTAGCGCGTCAACGGTGATGACACAAGCGAAACTCGATAATGAAAGGTACTATAATAAAACCTTTATTATAGTAACCTCACTATTATGATTGTAATCGTTGTTGTTCCGTGATCATAAACGAAGAGTTGCAGAGCGACGCGATAATCTGGCCAAATTCTGCGCGCGGCCTGCAGGAAGAAGACATTCGAAGCCTGAATTGAGATACAGTGCAGAACTGTTCATGTTGAGGTGCTTCGTAAAGTCAGTCATGCGAACAAACGCATCAACGCCAAGTCGAACTAGGTCTGGCGGTCATGTGTGCAATCAGGAATTGTGCATTTGAAGACTTGGAGCGACATTTAGTTTAGACTATATATATATATATATATATGTGGGTAGATATTCATTAGCAGTGATTAGTAATGTAACAGATTAAACATCAGCGGCCTATACACAGATATATATATATATATATATATATATATATATATATTTAGGAGATTACGCAGACGGTCTCCTAAATGCAGTTAGGGCTGCAGCCATACATTAGGCCGCCACCGTGTTGGTAATAATGAATCATTGACAAGAATAAGAAATAAATGGGAAAGTGACAATTAAAAATAACATGCGTTGTGATTGTACTAAAGATCGAAAACAGAGTTAGCCAAAAATTGCACTTTGGTAGACTGATAACTTAAGGTAAAATTATGTTTTTGTAATAGTGATTGATCATGGAGATTATTATTTAAAACGCGATGGTTATCTATCGTATTTGGCAGTAGCAAGCGAACGCAATCACTGTTTATTCATTCATTTTCTGCAGGGGCTGGTAATGCAATCGAATCTCATCATTTAGATATCTGCGCTTTCTGTTGCTTCCTGGTTGTATATTTTAGGCCATTTATAGGTCACTCCTTCACTTGTACGCGGGCTTATAGCCTAACAAGTTATGCATTACATTAAAAAAAATATATATATATATATATATATATATATATAAAGAAATTATGAATAAAACTCGTGCAATCACCGTATTTAAATAAAACAATTAAAAATCAATATAAAAGCGGTCAGTTCTAGTTTGTTTTCCAGATTTGAAATCACAAGCTTCCGGAATGCAAGCTAACGGTCTTGCCACTCAGCTTCCGTGCTCACTGGGTGTACAAATAATATCCAATTCTGAAATAATATAAGTATTTAAGAATGTTTTTGGACATTAACGGATTAAACGAGTCAGTTTGTTTATCTGCTGTAACCCTTCATTTACTTTATTTAATTTACTCAGTTATAGGCTTTATAGAGTAAGATCCGCCCACTCCTCCATAGCTGTTTGAATCAGTGTACTACTACTACACCACGCAGGCCTGTGGCATCCCAGGACACTATGCAGAATTGGAATCTACCTCTGTTGAATGACAGCTGAAGGTTAGGAAAAAACCAACGCCTAACAAAGAGATGGACGGAATCGGCGACTCAAGCCCAGATCAACACATTGCCTAGGCAAAATGACAGATCTTTCCAGTCACTGTAACGCCCGTAAAACCAAGTAGAATAAAAGCGAAAGAGCGGCGGAGTCGCAGTGCTACGTGCATTTGTGCTTTCCTTCGGTAGCGGGTGGGTGTCTCCCGGGTTTCCGCACGCAGGGCGACTCCACTTTGGGGCCTCACGTCAATGGAATTTTCGTCCAAATATGTCTCAGCTCAGTCAGTATGACGCTTTATCAGATGCACTTTCTGTGCATAGCAGTAGAAGCAACCTATATATATATATACAGGGTGTTGCAGGAATATTTGAAGCCCGATATACAGAATTGTAGAGCTCGTTAAAGTAAATATTTTTTCCAATGGAACATGGTCTCTGAGAAGTCTTGTTTCGGAGTGAGAGTGAAATTACTACAATTTGTGACACTGGTGTTTTTGCCCGACGTAGGAGCACAAAATGTGCTGTTGCGAGACAACCAGTCTTCCTAGACAGAAACTAAGCACACCATCGTGTTCGTGATAAAATTCTGCTCCATCAATGAAGATTATGCAAGGCCGGTCAGAAGACGCGACATGGTCGCTTAGAAAAGAATTCGCCAAAAATAAAGTTCTTCATTAGCGTTCACGCCAAATACTTAGAATCATAACCCTACAACCACTCACAGCGCTCAAAACGGACATATTCAGCCTAATGCGCAATTCATGGCGATCATTTTGGTACCAAACTTATGGCATGCGAGCTGTGGTTGCGGAGTAATTACGATTTTTCGGAGGGCATGTCCAGATTAAGTGCATGTAAAATGACTGTGTGGCGACGTTCACTACCGCCGATGTGTCGCGCGACAGCCGCAGCGCGTCATTTTTCATGCACTTAATCTGGACATGCCTTCCGAAAAATCGTAATTACTCCGCAACCACAGCTCGCATTGCCATAAGTTTGGTACCAAAATGATCGCCATGAATTGCGCATTGGCTGAATATGATAATATTTTGAGCGCTGTGAGTGGTTGTAGAGTTATGATTCTAAAGTATTTGGCGTGAACGCTAATAAGAACTTTATTTTTGGCGAATTCACTTTAAGCGACCATGTCGCGTCTTCTGACCGGCCTTGCATATTCTTCAGATGGAGCAGAATTTTATCACGAACACGATGGTGTGCTTAGTTTCTGTCTAGGAAGACTGGTTGGCTCGCAACAGCACATTTTGTGCTCCTATGTCGGGCAAAAACACTAGTGTCACAAATTGTAGTAATTTCACTCTCACTCCGAAACAAGATTTCTCAGAGACCATGTTCCATTGGAAAAAATATTTGCTTTAACGAGCTCTACAATTCTGTATATCGCGCTTCAAATATTCCTGCAACACCCTGTATATATATATATATATATATATATATATATATATATATATATATATATATAACTACTACACTGCGCTTCAGCTGTTCGCAACAGGCCCTATTGTTGCCAAAGACAGACATTGAACATTTAGTGACCCGACTATACTTAGACACTCCCGCATCTTACCCAACTAGGAGGATCAGAGGTCTCTTCGCTTCGCAACTCGCATTCGCGGGGGTTGCCAGCTCGCCAAGTGGACGCTAATCGACTTAAGAGGGCGAGTACTCTCAGTGGATCGTTTGGGTTTTGAATAGAGAATTCAATATATTATGGATAATAGTGTGAGTTTGTCGTGGTGGCAAAAGCCAAGCAACAGCATTAGACGGATCGGCTTGGCCATACACTGTTTGCTAAAAATGGGGTTAATGTCAATATATATACAGGTTTATTTCACCAGAAATTGGTAGATGCTACCTAAAATTCATATCGGCTAATAACATCTTTCACTACTGCATGCATTGAACCAGCTTCTATTTCCTTGCATTGCAGTATGTGGTATCGGTCAATATTACATGTGCCACAATATTTACATACACAATCTTCAATTTCAAAGCAATACCCTTTTAGGCATATATATTGGTGGTAGCCATGCCAGGTAAGTCTGCAGAGTACCCGTCTGTTCACTTGCATTCCCTGCTTCCAACGGTCTGTCGTGAATGCAGGACCGTCAGTGAAATTCTCTATGGCAAAGCTCAAATTACGCTTTTCTCTGTATGCGCGATATTGCTCTACGACGAGTGGGCTAAAAACGTATTCAAGCATATGTCCAAGATAAGATCTTCCACAAAGCAAAATGGGGTTAATCATCACTTGATACTGAACTTTGATAATTGTCTTTACCAGACGGCGGGGTACTGGATGTAAGCCGGCGATCGTCAGGACATCCGCAGAGTGCTTTCGTTCGCCGAGAAAATTGGCTTATCGTTGACTCTCCAGAAGTGTGAGAAGTGTACCATGGTGCTAAGCATTGAAACTGCTTCCAGAATGCCTAGTGATTATACTAAAAACTCAGTAGATAGGTCGTTCCTAAAATTTATGAATGTTCCAATGCTGCCAAAAGGCAAATAAAGCCATGTCTCGAGTTGAGTCAATAATTAGCGATTTGCATTACGCAGACATGGGTTGTTCAGAGCCATCGAAGCCTGCTCCTCTTGAGATTTGGCTTCTCTGCATCTCGCGTAACACACCTAGTAGAGGTTACCGATTCGTCTGAATACAAGATTCTCCTCAAGCCGATCATGCTCTTGAATCCATTTCAACGGTACTTCTGACAAGCACGCTGGTAGCTAAGCTCTACTGTTTATTTTTCATTTTTAAAGGGGGCTGGACATTTCTGACTCCATTTAGACAGCAGATCTAGGGACAATGACTACCACGGTCGGAAGAGCATGCGTATACCGCATCTTACCCCCCCCCCTCTAATTCTGCTCTCCTCATTGCTTGAACTTTCCAAAAATCGCCTGCCCCTGGGACCTCGCCGCTGGAAGAATCCAACAACGATGTAACTTTGAATGAAACAAGTGATGTTGACCTATAATGGTCACGGTGCGACGACCTGACCGGTCCACGCCGGCTTCTAGGCTGAGGCGGTCAAAGCCAAAATAGTTCGATATAAGGAACCCCTTGAATTTATACTATTTTTAGCGTTTTAAGCTCGGGGTTCTTAATCCGCTTATTTTATATTTAAAATCTGCTTACATTTTTAAGACAAAAAACATGTCTGTAAATGTATACCTCTAGAGGTATACAGTCAAAGAAGGGCTCATTTGAGGTAACCCACGGAATGAATGCTCACCTGGTAAAATAACGCGGCTGTTGTTGATTGAAAAATTAATTTAAAAAAATCTAAGGCTTCTGCCTATAGAAGTCGGCAATAATTCGAATCCTGCGTAAAGGCAATATACGATCAATTGTACTAGAATTTTGCTAGACTGATCAATTTGGCCCACAGCTATAGAGAGAACAAGTGCCTTGTTTTAGTGATTTATTACTGTAAGCTGCTGGCCATACGGCATTTCGTCCAACTAGGCCCACGAAGTTTTTGATCGAAGCGTCTCCAAACGAAGTAGTTTTTACGCTCTATGTTCCGTAGGGGAGGACCCCACGGGTCACTGATCCGGCACAGCGTACTCCTGCAGTTATTAGGTGATTGTTGTACATGGGTCTGGTTAGAAAAATGGATTGTGCTTGAAAGTAGTAGGTACAATGCGAACACTGCATGCCGGCTAATTTAGATTAAACAATATAGTAAATAAATATCGAGTAACTTATGTCCAACAAAATTGGCTGCACATAAGAGACAGTGGTGAGCAGCAATTGCTCTTGACCTTGATGCTACTGCCATGGTGCTTCGTAAATGGTGACCAATGACGTGAAAGGATTTCTTTGAGCCGATGGATGATTCCAAAACAGCAACAAGGGCTTGTTTCCGCCGCGTAACTTTACTGTAGAAACGCCAAATCATCGCCGAAATGACATAAGTTTCTTACGTACGAGGAACAAAGGAGATTTACTTACACTCCTGCCGATTAAATAATTTACGCACTGCCAAAGGAAGTCACCTGCCTGTGAACAATCCGTGAGCAAAAACGCGACCGACAACACTATTGATCAGCTGATCACTAATAATAAAAAACAATAATATTTGCACGCCTTAACTAAATTTAACATACAGCACGAGCTAACCAGGGATTAAGCACATATATATATATATATATATAATTTTTAAACAGCTGTTTTATTTTTTTCTATTTAATCCATATATATATATATATATATATATATATATATATATATATATGATTGATTTATTGTTTGCTCGGCATGTATAACTAAATACACATGTCACTCTTTTATATCAGGGGCGCTTAGAGCGGCAGCATATATATTGCCTACGCATCCATATAATCCATGTCTACTTCGATACCTACTGAGTATTTGCTTTCCATTGTGACAACCTCTTCTTTGTAATATCGACCAGGTCATTTCTAACATTTGGTCCTAGAGCTAGGGCCTTCGACAGATCTATATCTCTGCTCCCCCCCTAAGGCTATACATTCTTTAATAATATGTTCGATTGACTCATTCTCTAGCCCACATGCTCGACATTCTGTACTTTGCTTCTTCTTATATTTAGCTCTATGTATCCTTGTATCCAACATCCTTGCCCTGACATCTGCCACACACATCTGCTACAATGCGAACACTGCATGCCGGCTTATTTAGATTAAACAATATAGTAAATAAATATCGAGTAACTTATGTCCAACAAAATTGGCTGCACATAAGAGACAGTGGTGAGCAGCAATTGCTCTTGACCTTGATGCTACTGCCATGGTGCTTCGTAAATGCTGACCAATGACGTGAAAGGATTTCTTTGAGCCGATGGATGATTCCAAAACAGCAACAAGGGCTTGTTTCCGCCGCGTAACTTTACTGTAGAAACGCCAAATCATCGCCGAAATGACATAACTTTCTTACGTACGAGGAACAAAGGAGATTTACTTACACTCCTGCCGATTAAATAATTTACGCACTGCCAAAGGAAGTCACCTGCCCATGAACAATCCGTGAGCAAAAACGCGACCGACAACACCATTGATCAGCTGATCACTAATAATAAAAAACAATAATATTTGCACGCCTTAACTAAATTTAACATACAGCACGAGCTAACCAGGGATTAAACACATATATATATATATATATAATTTTTGAACAGCTGTTTTATTGTTTTCTATTTAATCCATATATATATATATATATATATATATATATATATATATATATATATATATATATGATTGATTAATTTATTGTTTGCTTGGCATGTATAACTAAATACACATGTTACCCTTTTATATCAGGGGCGCTTAGAGCGGCAGCATATATATTGCCTACGCATCCATATAATCCATGTCTACTTCGATACCTACTGAGTATTTGCTTTCCATTGTGACAACCTCTTCTTTGTAATATCGACCAGGTCATTTCTAACATTTGGTCCTAAAGCTAGGGCCTTCGACAGATCTATATCTCTGCTCCCCCCCCTAAGGCTATACATTCTTTAATAATATGTTCGATTGACTCATTCTCTAGCCCACATGCTCGACATTCTGTACTTTGCTTCTTCTTATATTTAGCCCTATGTATCCTTGTATCCAACATCCCTGCCCTGGCATCTGCCAATAGCCCACTCGCTCTTGAATTATCATATACCCATTCTACCCCGCCCCTTTCCCGCTTTCAATCTAGCAATCTCAACTTCCTTGCACGAAATAGCATCTCTGGTTATTATCCCAACTCCCCCAAACCTGTTTTCCCTATTGTCCGTATTCCGATTGGTACCATACCAATTGTATCCCTTTAAACCCGGCGGCACTTCCATCCCACACAAATGCGTTTCCGTTACTATCATGATATCGACAGACCTTATGTTTAGTAACTTGTATAGTTCTTCCCACTTTCCTTTCAAAAGGAACATTGCTTCTACGCTTTCCTTTTGCCCTGCTGCCTCTTTTGGATCTTACGTCAACCTTTATCTCCTCCTCTGTATGCCACTGATGGCCAACCGTTTGATGACCTCCAATGCCCCCTTGATCTCCACTGCTCCTATGTGTTCCCCCTCGCTCGGGAAGTAGCTCCCGTTGTCTTGATTCCCCCTGTACCCGTTGTCCCACTCTTGCCTGTATAAATATTGTCCCTCTCTCTTTTTTTTGTCCCTGTATCTGTTATCCCATCCTGTGTGTCTATGTCTGTACCCTACCATTCCCCCCCTCGTTTAAATGCCCATACCGCGTGCCTGAAAAATTTGCCTTGCCCCGATTTTGTTGATTCTACGTCTGCGTCCCCCTACCGTGTTCCGTTCCCGTATGTCCTACTTGCGCATTGAGTACTTTAATATTATTATAGGCCTAACATTGTGCCAGTCGCACGCCCTCTTGCCAATTGGCCCCGATAATCCCGTCCTTCTCTAGCATCCACCACCATTGGAAGCGAACACACTGTCAAGCCTACGTTTTGCCGTTTGCAAAATTATATTAGGTCTTGTACCTGTGTGCTAATCGTATTCACAGCACTTTCCATATCCCGGGCCTGAAAAACATCTACCAGTCCCCCATGAAACACCAGCCTATGTTCTACATGATTGTACATTTTAATAGCTTGCTTAGTTGCTGCCACAATATCCCTTACTCTTCGGCTCCCCATAGAGATAAAATACCCCCCCCCCTGTATTAGTAGCCACCCGATTAACCTGTTCCTCTATTCTGCATACGTTTGAATCTCCGGCAACTACCACCCGTTTTCCCATTGGTCTAATAGCCACCGCCTCCCCTGTTCGATCGGTTGAACTTATCCGAGTTATCTGCTCTTTATGTTGCTGCTGCGGTTTCTCGACCGCTAGCATCTTTTCTTCTTCCTTTCGCTGACTCGTCTCCTCCTCTCTCTTCTCTACTCGCATCCGCGCATCTTCTCTGACGATCTCGTTTCTGTTCCTCTGTTGTTGTCGTTTCCTGCATTCTTTCGCGTCCGTCGCACCGCCTTCTTCGTCATCTCTTTTTTCTTTCTCTTCGACATTGTGGCTCAAGTCTAACACTACTGTCTCCTCTTCAACGGTGCTCTCCTCTCACGTTCTCATTCTTTTTTCCCGGATCCATTTTTCCATTCTCTTCAACATTTGCCGCTACTGTTGACGTTGTCTCCTCAACAGCAGCCAGCCTTTCTCTCAGTTCAATCACTATTTCATTGCTGTCGCCAAAATGCCGTTTCTTTTCATTTGTGTTCACATTTTGCTTTATTTCTTCGATCATTACAGCCAGTTCTTGCTGTAAGACCATTGTGCGCTTCTCTTTCTTCTTAACTTGAGCCTCTTTCTCTTCGATTCTGTTTAGCCTCTGCTGGACATCTGTTATAATGCTTTGCCAGCGATCCTGCATAGCTTGTGCTATATCGCACCATGTCTTAGCGCTCTTCTTCGACAGCTCCATCTCCGCTGTCAGTCGCGGTTTCATTTCACAGGCGGCGCAGCCTGTATATGGAGGACTGCGCTCAGTAACCTTTCTCTTCTCTAGTACTCCTCCACAATTGCATACTGACAATGAACTAGCCGGCGTCAAAGCACACACTTCATACACGTTATAAAGCTCGAGCTGCGCTCAGCTTGGCGCTGAAAGATGGCCCCACACCCTGCCAATACTGTAGCATCGGTAGCAATGGTATAATATTTAGCTTAAAAAAGATGCATTGCCGCACTCAGGGAGGCTCGTCGAGTGTCTCTTACCTTATCGTGAATAGATGCATTAGACACCCTATATGTGAATAAAAGCATTAGACATCTATCGCCGACGTGCTGGGTAAAGGTCTTTCCATATAGTGTAGTCTTAGACCCAAATATGAGAAGCTGTTCAGGAACTTCAGCTGTTGGCACAGCGGGAAGGAGTTGACAAATACTAGCGAGTATTATTACGTCTGTTGCAGCCAACCGACCCTCACGGTGAAACCCGATTGCTTTCGTCTTCGGCGAATTTATTTACAACCAATTATACTGCTACGGTGCGTGATTATAGACTACGTAGTAGTAGTATAATCTGGTATATAAAATCAGCGATTGACGTATTATATCAGCAAACAGCGCTGACGCAAGAAGACGGTATTAGCTCCCTTTTATTCACTGTGCTCATAGGTAATCCGTTGGACTCATAGGTAATCAGTGCGAGTCTAATTACTTCTCTGCACCAGTGCTGCAAGGTGTGTGGTAACAAGAAAAAACTAAGTGCAGCTGCAGTAGGCTCTTGGAATCTCCGAATAGATTTTGGCGGCGTAATTACGCCTATTATGTTGCTGGTGTTAGGCTTAGGCTAGGCCAGATGAGAGCATGTCAAAGTGATTACAGCTAGTACGAATCTGCAACTGTAAAGCTCGGACAAGTAAGTGCGCTAGCTACCAATGAATTAGTGAGGTTGAAGTAGTATTAAAGAATGGTTCTAGCTCTTCGCCTCTTCCTGAGGCCATTTAGGTGAGAGATTTTTAGTGGGTATTATGCCAACAACATTGGCATCGAGTCCCACACTACCCGCGTTGAGTGTGCGTAAAAGCAGTTTTCCCTCTCACCAAAAGAAAAAATAAAGCAACCAATACGCTTCG
Organism: Dermanyssus gallinae; assembly: GCA_003439945.1. Lineage (NCBI taxonomy): Eukaryota > Metazoa > Arthropoda > Arachnida > Mesostigmata > Dermanyssidae > Dermanyssus > Dermanyssus gallinae. The sequence goes on along the minus strand of QVRM01005712.1, from coordinate 40,959 downwards.
GCTGCGCTATCCGCCACTAAATCCTAATAAAACTGCCAAGGGTTAGGCACGACGAGCCCCAGAACAGGTGCAACTGATTTCTCGAATCGAAATACTGCGCAGGGTCAGCAAAATAATTATTATCATTCCCGAGCCACATATTTCCTGCCTTTAAATGATGCTCGAACTGTTCAAAATGATGTCCAATTGGTTTCTACGTATCATTGTCAGAAGACTGCGGTAATCTGGGTCGGTTTTGTGAGGCTCAGCTCAAAATTAGTGACCGAAGAATTAATGCACACATGACAGTCTTGGCTAGAACATTTAATTATTTATATCATGCGCAAGGCAGTCGAGTTCACCTAAGCTTTAGTAGAGCAACTTAACGACTAACTGAGTGCTGATGGCACGCAATATATATAATTTCATTAACTTTTTGTCGGCCTTGACTGTTGCCTCCTTTATTCAATTACAGGCTTCTACTTTGGACGAGCCTACTTATCTCTTCAACACATATGTATCTATTTTTGCCTTTGTTGCTAGAAGACAAATGGAATTTGGCCGTATTTAGTCGAATATTTGTGATCCTTGGAATCTTGCTTCTGCTGGTCACCTACTGGTCTTATTTGCTTCATTGAAAAAAAGTATATATAATGCAATATTAGGGCTTTATCTCTATCGATATTTCTGGCTTTCCGGTCTCTCCTGACTCTGACAATCAATCGGGTACTGTCCTTATAGAAGACTTGTGCAATAATATCGGTCCATTTGTATGTACCAGCATTACTACCTTATACATTTCCTCTTCTTTTAGTAACGGTTAGCTTCCATTGTCAACTGATCCTTCTGAGGGATCTTCTCTAATATATATGTATATATATATATATATATATATATATATATATATATATATATATATATATATATATATATATATATATATATATATATATATATATATATATATATATATATATATATATATATATTTGCCAAATATAGCTGTGCCCATGCGTTGTACAGGACTATTTTATATATGTGGTGTTACGGAGCAATTTTCTCGTTTTATTAGAGTCTGTATACAAAATGATCATGCTACCATACGCTGCAGCCATGGAACCCTCCGTTGCCTCTAACTAATGGTAACGCTTTTTGTCAATTATCTGTTATCCTTCGGCCGCAATTTGTTCTATGGTGATGAAGATGATGATAAAAACAAGACAAGCCAGCAGCAACTAGCATGGAACTGACAGAACCGGTACGCCCGGTTCCGTTCCGGTATTATATGTCAATACGCCGAGGTATGTACAGAATTCAACCGACCATAGCTCCGGAAAGAAAGGACTTTCATATAGGCGAATAAGCAAGCAAGCATCCGCCCGACGCTGCAAGACGTAACGTCCCAAACCGTGGGATTGGTTCATTTTCTCTGATATTTCCACAGCTATAAATTGTAGCTAGTACAACTGCCGCTGCTAGGTGGAACTACTGCGTCATATGCCAGAGCCTGTACGCTTAACATACGCGTGTAGGCTTTTTTCTGCGGTGGAATGTAATGCACTGGATGCACGTTGCAAAGGCAAGCTGTAATCCTATGAGACCTGAATGTATCCTGCTTGCATTCTAAACAAGTGTTTGCATCTAGTGGACGCAGCTCTCAGACCAGTCTGCAGTGACGCGGCGTTCGCAAGCTCGCCGTGATTGGCCAGCGTGCCATGCCAACCTCGCAAACCCGCGGCGTCTCGGGTCAGGGTTGCTGACCAGGATTCTCTTTGCGGGCTCTCTCTCTCTCTCCCTGTCTCGTTGTTACAGATTCCATCAAAGATTTCGTTTAACAACGTATCAGGCACGTATTAAGCGGCATCTGTTTCCTACCGTCGTTCTGCTGGTACTTTATCTTCGGGGATCCAAGTTGCAATAAGTTTGCCATTGCAAACTTATGTAATACAGCTTGAGTAATTCTAACGTTGGGTGTCTTTTAAACGAAGTAGAATTTTCTGTCCTACACGCCGATATGTTTATCTTTTTCCATCGAGTGACTTGCTATCTTGCCAACGCACATTTGTGAAATGGTGCCCGGCCAGTATCATCGGTACAGTAGAAATGAGTAGTTTCACAGTCACTCATAAACAAGATTTTTCCGCCCCCATTATATTAAGGAGTGTTTGTTTTAACGAAACGAACCAAAATTACCTGCCCCCACGACTTCCGGCAGCTAGCATTTATAGCAGCTATTATGTAGCAGCATAGAGATACTGGGGGGGGGGGGATCTGGTCTCTAGTCGGCAAGACGCTGAACAAACGGCTGAATTTGACAAGAGACACCAGAACTTTCGAGCACCTACACCAGAGTTCGTCGCTGGGCATTCAGCGAGGTAACGCAGCCCCCGCGTAATGCTCTGCTAAACTGGATGCGGTCGACTCGGAAGGATGCAGTTTTCATTTATTTGATTCTATGTATATATATCCATAGTAAGATTTTTTTAGCTCGTATACATACAATATACAAACTTCTATTGAATTGCAATAAACATCGATCTATATGTTTGGCTTTATTAAAAAATATATTTATATAGATAAACGAGATACTCATTTAAGTCTGGCCAAACTGTATTTAAGTGTTCTCTTATGTTTTAAAGGATGCTTTTTACACGTATTGTTGTCACAAACTAGGTGGCAAGCAAAAATGTAGCGCAATGTTTACGAAATGCTTGACCGTGTAAACGGCAATCGGCGTGCAAAAACGTGTACAGTGAGACGCATGCGGGTACCATTCCCGATCAAACGAACAAAATATACATATTTCTTCTCTGGTCACCTTTACTCCTATTTTTTCAGGTCCAGAATATGTGTTACGCTCGTTTGTTTTCGTTACGCTGCGTATAACAAACGTTCATATAAATCCGTATTACGTTTCTAAAATTACACATACTTTTGTATGTAGACAGCAACACACACGTACGAGTATATCCGTATGTGTTTATGTATATATATATATATATATATATATACATATATATATATATATATATATATATATATATATATATATATGTTATGCGTAGTTATGGAAGGTCGAAGACTGAATTTGATTGCCATGTATGTGAAGCCAGCAGCAGTTGAGGACACGTTCACACTAATAGAGAAAATTACGAAGTGCGCACAACAGGTAGACCGTGCTCACCCCACGGTGATTGTGGGAGATATGAACGCAAGACTCGACAGACCCACGGACGCGAGGACTGAAGCACTCACCGAAACACTATCGGATATGGGCTTCTGGGTGGCGAATGACCCAAATTTGTCAACATTTGAAGGTGCAATGGGTAAATCAACTATATATTTATTTGCTACAAATATACCGAAACGAAATGTGTGTTTTGTGGGAATAGATCACCAAATGAGAGAAGGGGCGGACCTGACAGTGCATAAACCCGTTGGTCTGGATATCACGGTCCCAGCCCGCCACGAGCGACAGCACAAACGGAAACCTCTGTCGAGAGTACTTAAAGCAAACCGCCTACAAGAAGCCGTAGAAGTTCTCGGCATCGAAAGAGCAGAGCAAGGTGTAGAAAGCTACAATGAACTGCTCACCCGAGCACTCAAAGCATGCGCAGAGCATGTGAAATGGAGAAGAGAAAGGAGTTGGTGGACTCCGGAACCAAGCAAAGGCCATTCACTACCAAACAAAGGTGCTGGAACGCATAAGGCCGGAAATGAGACTTCTATTGGCAACGACGAGGTCCATTTACCGACGAACTCTGCGGAATGCTAAAAGGCAACACGAGCAACAACTGGAGACTCGACTGCTTCAGAAGACCGAACAAAATCCATATTTGTGGCTCCGTAACACCTCGGAGGGGAGGTCTGCATGTCCAGTTGAAAGCGATGTACTCTACGGCCACTTTAGATCGATCCTCAGCTCACACGACACAGTACCAAGGGCAGTGCCTACTCTCATGTCGGTCTGGTCAGAAGAGGATCTGAAATGGAGAACTCAGCTGGACGAATACTTCACCGTCCAAGAAGTGGCGGAGGCACTGCGTCAACTCCCGAGAAACAGGAGCACCTGGGCCAGATGGCATCTGTAATGAGCATCTGCAGCAGGCAGCCACAATGACCGCACACTGGACCGCGCTTTTTAATAGGTGCATTTACAACGGTCGACTACCATCAGCGGAAGACAGTGCGTTATGGCACTTATTCCAAAGGGCAAGGGACCGCGGACCGAGCCCTCTTCTTGGCGGGGCATTGCCAAGAAAAGCTGCGCTTACAAACTGCTTGCAAGCCTCCTAGCCGCTCGTCTAACGTCGTTCGTCGAATACAAAAAGGCATTACCAGACGAACAACATGGCTTTCGTGCGCAGAGGTCGACACTAACTGTTTGTGCAATCCTCCTTGCAGATATAGAGCAAACCCTGTCACGAAAGGGACTGTTTTTATACAGCGTATTTGTGGATTTCCGAGCCGCGTTTGATTCAGGCTCAAGAACTCGAGTCCTGCTTAAACTCGCCGAAATCGGGGTCCCAATACGGATGCTGACATTGATAAAGGACGTGCTACAATCCAATCAGATCATCTTGGACGACGGTGTAGCGGAGCACCCAAGCATAGAACAAACGACAGGCTTTGCCCAAGGCGATAATCTCAGCCCTTTGCTTTTTTGTTTACTGGTAGCCGATTTACCAACACGTTTACAGACCCGACACCCAGCTGTCAAGATAATTATGTATGCCGACGATCTAGTACTATACAGTAGCAGCAGATACCATCTACAACAGGGCTGGCCACTTTGTCGGCATACGTGAACGTAGTAGGCCTTGAGATAAATATGCAGAAGACAGAAGCTATGAAGTTCAGGCACGCGGGCAGGCTGGCCGTGACCGATACACTTAGGTTAAATGGACAAGACCTGAACTATGTAAATAAGTTCACATATCTTGGTATCACAGTGACCCCCTCAGCCAAGACCTTCGCTGCACATATAGAGGAGAGGTCTCGAAAAGCCTTGATTGCGGCGACAACCCTTAAGAAGCCCCAGATGCTCTCGATTAAGGCAGCGCTAGCTCTATTTGATATGAAAATAGCGTCAATTGCATCATATGGGGTCCAGCTTGTATGGGCAAAGCTCGACTCAACTCGGTGCTCTCGATCGTGTGAATGCAGCTTATTTGAAGCGGGTACTAGGTTTACATACGTCAGCATACAACCGCCTCACGTATTTGCTGTGCGATGCTCTACTATTCGTGGAACAGGACAAAAAACAGTTTGCGCTTCCAGACACCCCTGCATACAGCGAGTTCATACGGCGATATGAAGATAAAATGGCAGAGGTCGATCCACATTTTTATATGACAGATGCAATGGTTAGGTCAGAATGGAAGGGCACGAGCAGGACAAACAGGCACATGACCACCCGCTTTGCTGTGCACGGTTTTCATCACCTTCTATGTCAGAAAGACGCTTGCCATGAACCCTGTGACACATGTGTTTGTAAACATTGTTATGGTATATGCGTAAGATATCATGGCAGTGAGTGTAATGCAATCCCCTCTCTAACAAAGCTGGCACTGAACGATTTTTAATATTAATATCATTACGAGACTGTAGTGATATCGATCGTACTATGCAAATTTATCTGTATTATTTATATAAGTTCGTTATGTTGGACACTTTGGAGTGGACAATTGTCTCCGTGCGAACGCGTGATTACGGGTTCTCTAACCCAGGGTTAGCCCAGTTCAGCAATGTGCCCCGAACAGACGCTGCATTTCCTCGTTGGATGTCAAGCGACAGCCCCTGATGCAAGAATTCGGATGCTCTCGAGTCTCCTGTTGAAAGATTAAGGCTTCTGCCTACGCGTTGAATCAGTTTGAGCGTAAGGGGGCCTGCAGTTCCCATAGTCTCGAACGCCAACGGACAAAATTCGTGCGGATAATCCACACTAGAATATTTCCTGCATTTGTTAGCCTCAGCTAACCTGCATGACCTGCTCGGTCCGCACCTGCACCGACCATCGAAGGGGCTAATGAGTCGGTTACAGTTGCGTCCCAAACAAGCATGCGGCCACGCTCAAAGGGCGTCAAAGTCAGGCCGTCAGGTCTTTTTCCGTCATCCCTCGATAGACCCGGGGGCTCTAAAACACATGAGAAGCCGGCAGATCGAAGTGCGCGACTAAAGGTGTCATTTAGAGCGGAGTGACGTGCTCGTCGGGCTGCACTTAACGCGCATGATAGGCCATGATGGGCCAACGCGTCCACAAAATCACCACAACGACATCGGTGGGGCACGACTAGGTCAACACAAAGCCGTAGCCCTGCGTTTATGCGCGTGGTCTCGTCGTCCAACAGAGTCCCAATTCGCGGACATGGTAAGGCGTGTAGCCAAGCCTCAGCCCCTTGACTACTAACAGCTCGAAGCCTGGCTTTATCGGCAACAGACGGTGCTCTATTAATCAAGTTTGCTAGTCGCTTTTCTTGTAGCGGGGTTGTCCAATTGCCCTGGTTAGCCTATCGTCGGAAGGAGAATCAAATAACAACGACAATTCGTCGGTCAGTCTTTGAAGTTCACCGTTATAGGCGTCCCACCCATCACTGTCCAATAATGCTTTAACCCTGTCCGCGGCCTGGGTCAATGACGACACGATTGCAGGTCCTGCCGTCATGACCGCGTCCGGCACACCTAGGCCGCCTAAAGAACCGGGAGCATTACCTGTTCCCTTGCCGCAGCGGTCAGCTTAAGATTTAGTATGATCTCTAAAATGTCTAAGCTAAGTCCATTAAAAGGCTGTAAGAGCTCTTGTGATAAAAACAGGTTGCATCCTCTAAGCAGGTGTGTTAACCTCGTGGCTGAAAAACAAGATCTAAGAAGGAATAAGCCGCAGTGGGCCCCCAATTGGGGTAGTCTGCTTGCCGCGAAGTCAAGTGTGTGACCTTCGACTGTCTAATGCCTTTGCAATGCCTTCTGGCAATAAGGGGACACCTAGCAGCTCCAGATTAACCTTGTCCACTACACGACAGCCCGGAAGTAAGTCAAAAAGAATAGATAAATCTAACGGCTCAACTTCGTTGTGAGCTGAGACATATACTTCACATTGAACCGGGTTCAATGTCAGACCGCTAATAGCACTAAATTCAATAACTTTTCGTATGTCGTCAAGTACGGTCGGGAGGTCCCCGCCCAGAATCCCGTCATCTAAGTACCAGGCATTAAGGGGGGATCACCCTGCTGAAGACCTGTCTGCGATAGCATAGCGTTGTGGGGCATTACCAGGTGGGATGGTTCTAAACCATAGGCCAGGTTCGTATGGTGAAGCAGTAACGGTGCCCACGACTTGACGGCTCGAAGCAAATGATCCCTCCGGACGCTATTGAAGGCGTTTCGGAAGTCCAGCTTAACCATCACCGTTGGCAATTTGCGCGATTGCAAAAATGCACGAGCACAGTGGATTACTACCTCTGTACTCCCCGGGGTAGCGAATCCTAGCTGGTGTTGGCCAAGAGTTGCTGAAATAGCTTCCCTATTATCGTAGCAGCCGATTTTGGCCGCCAGTCTGCGAACGACTGAGGAACAAGCGATCGGACGTAATGAGCCATCTTTTTTTTTATGCAAAAATCCTTGCCCCAAAGATGAGCGGTAAAAGACAAGACGGGGGCGAGCCCCATCTGAGTACATCCACGACTTTAGCGATGGCGTCCGCCAGTCGACGGGCCGTGCTGCCCAGCGCACCAGACAACAAGTCCTGCAACAGACGGGGTCCTATGAAGTCTATGCCGGCAGCTGAACTTATGCTAAATGTCTTCATCGCACTCAGTACCTCTTCCCGTGAGGTTGAAGAAGGCAGTGTGACTGCCGGTGGTGTGGGCATGGAGAGATCCGTGGGCGCATCTGAATGTTTGGAGCGGAGAGCTTCTGTATTCTCGTTGGCTGTCGCTCGCATATCCTGGGAGCTCACCAATCTGGCAGCACCGGAGATATCGCCTTCTGACAGCTTGACTTTCACTCGTCTGGGAAGGTCATCCTCGAGGTGGGCCATCATTTTGCGTCCTGATCCCTCGTGTGTCAGATCCCTAAGCCTTAATCCCGACGAAAAGTTGCGTAGGTTCTTCCTGATCAGAACAGACAGGGATTGAGCATCCTTTCTGGCTCGAGGGAGTCGCAACACGACCGGAGCGAAGGAGAACAAAGAGTACCAGGCGGAGAGGTCGTTGTCCTTGGCGACATTTAGGAAGACCTTGGTGAGCTCCTCCGCAACAGTAGACCGCACAGATTTAGGTAAAATGCGTAACAGTTTGGCATGACGCATGTTTGCCTGGATATCGCTGAGTAGTGTGTTAACATCAAAGTCTTCTGCCCGAGCCTGGTGGGATGTGGACGGCCTGTTGACGGCATCGGCGTGTCTGACCGATATATGTCTGGCGAGACCCCTCCTCGTGAAGACACCTCTACACACAGGACATGTTGCCCTGTTGGGGTCACCGACAACAAAAGCATGATCGGCCTCACTTCCGTTTGGGATCTCGTTATCTGGCATTATGATGTGAAAGCTTTAAGCTTCTCTGCAAGTGGAAGGAGGGCCAAGAGAGGTTTTAGGGCCTCTGCAATCGTCTTCAAAGTTGCCGCCAAATCAGGACTGATGCCCTCTAGCATCCGAGCGACGTCCAACGTCTCTGCGCGGCGTCTTGGAATGGATCCTTCTCTTCGTGATAAGTTTAGAAGCGCGCCGCGGCCGAACTTGGCGACTCCTGTATGCCTTGGCTCGCTTTTATTTGGGCTTTGGTAACGGCCGCGGATTAGGAAGAAGCAGCTGAGGCAAGGTGCTTTCTTGCGTGGCGGATATGCCCCTGAGAACTGCTGCGTAGGAAGCTTTGCTATTGTTAGAACAACCAGTTTGTGCAGTTTCTGTGACAGTGCCTGTGACGTCAGGACCTTCCGTAATCGATGCACTCGGGTGCGCTGCTTAACTTGCTGAAGAACTCTGGCCTCCATGATAATCCTGTTACGCTCACGAAGATAAGCCACACGCGGACAAGAAGGCGATCCGGCCGCGTGAGGGCCACCACAGTTTACACATTTCGATTGTTTGGTGCAACTCGACGCCAAATGATCAGATCCTCTACATTTCTTGCAGGCTTTGCGAAGGGTGCACCTGTCCGCTAGATGTCCCACTCGTTGACAATTGTAGCATAATTTTGGTTGCTCAGGCTACAGTACGACTCAGTGGGTTTTGTACCCCAGGAAGACAGATACCGGCGGTTGGCGGTCAAACGTCAGTATCACTTTGCTGAGTGGGGTTTTACCAGCGTGACCTGTGCGGAATAAACGTCGAGCGTGCACCACACCGCAATCTGCTAGCTCTTCGCGTATCTCGTCGTCTGTAAATGCGACATCGACGCCTTGAATTCTCGCCTTGAATGAGGTTAGAGCCGGGCACGTTACCGTGACGGGTATCGACCCTATTGCAGAAAGTTGCGTAAGCTTTCTGGCAGCATCCTCTGAGTTTACCCATACGGATATAGCGGCTTTACTGCTTGATATCTTGCAGTCAGGGCAATTGGAATAAAAAGCCTTACATAACTGCAGCAATGTACCATCTGCGAACTCACTTGAAGCAGGATCTTTGTTTGCTTTTCTCCGGATGACTACGTTAAAAGCGTTGAGTAGGCCGCTAGACGCATCCACTCTCAGTTTGTCCAACTGACGTTGCTCGCGAGATATAGTCTTCTGCTCACGCTTTGACACCACCAGGCTAAATGGTTCGTCAGGTTCATTGCAACCTGTAACCTTTTTTCGCTTACACCCTGGCGCTGCACCTTCTTCCACTATCTCCGACGTTTCGGCACCTCTACTGGAGTCGACTTCGGATGCGCCACCAGCCTTGCTGCTGACTGGCTTCGAGACACCGGCTTTGGCCGCGATTGGTGTCTCTTTGGCAATTGTGCTCCTAAGCTTGGAGATATCCAAACTGTCAGGCGGCTTACTGCCGCAGGATTCCCCTGGCATTGTCCTAGGCTTTTAAATGCCTTAGGACAAAAAATAAATTCTAAAAAAAAAAAACAAATGCCACACTTGGGATTTGAACCGGGACTTCGCAGCTAACAGTCGCAGACGCCACCACCAGGCTACGACAGCTCCACGGGCTTAACACACTCGTAAGCAGTAGTGATCCCCGCCGCAGGTTGGTCACAACCGTATGGCTAGCGATGACATCGGCAAATCGAACACAGCTGTCCGAGAGCTCTGAAGGAGTCAGGACCCCCTGAAGAAGAACCAGAGTGCCTCCAGGCATATGGTGTGCACTGTTCGAACACTCACTATGGAAAGTCTAGATGACGCAATTATCACTACGAAAATCACAATCAAGCCTCTCGTAATAGTTGATTTTACGGGAGCCAACACGAAACACGACCGAACTCCACCGTATCGAACGGTGAAAAAAACTATCGTACTATTGTATATTTTACCCAATCTGGTGTGTAAATAAATCATGTGATATATATATATATATATATATATATATATATATATATATATATATATATATATATATTTATTAGCTAGGATAAGATATATATATATATATATATATATATATCGGATATTCTTATTAGGCATTTTAGCGAAATTCTTTGTGGTAGCGACTCTATTCCCCGAACGATTCCAAGATACTTTGCAGCATGGTCAGAAGAGGACTCCCGGTGGCAGCAAGAACTGGCAAATGACGTATCCATTCGTGAAGTCGTAGAGCTTATTAATCGACTGCCGATGAACAAAGCGGCAGGCCCCGACGGTGTACGTAACGAACATCTCCAACAGTCAATGGTACTGGTGCCGTTCTGGACCGCTTTGTTCAACGCGTGCATCAGAGCGGGTCGGGTACCAGACGGGTGGCGCGATTGTTTGCTAACTGTAATACCTGAAGGTAAAGGAAGTCCGCATGACCCTTCGGCATGGAGAGGGATCGCAAAGAAAAGTTGTGTGTATAAACTCTTCTCAAAACTGCTTTCTCAGCGGCTAACTACATACCTGGAGTACAAGGGAGCTATTCCCGAAGAGCAGCATGGGCTTCGCCCTTCTAAAAGTACCCTGACAGCCTGCAGTATTCTCCTTGAAGACATTGGAGAAACACTAGCGCAGAAAAAGCAATTTCTCTACGCAGTATTTGTAGACTTCAAGGCTGCGTTCGACTCAGGTTCAAGATCACTGGTGTTGGAGAAGCTCGCTTCACTGGGGGTGCCCTGCAGGATACTCGGAGTTATGCTGGACATCCTACAGAAAAACTCGATAACAATAGACGACGGAGTAGGAGAGCATCCAGGACTCGAGCAAACCACCGGTTTTGCCAAGGGCGATAACTTAAGCCCCCTCCTGTTCTCAACTCTGATCAGCGACCTTCCAGCTAACATCAAGAATCGTCATCGAAACGTCAACCTACTTCTATACGCCGACGACCTTGTTTTATACAGTACCAGCCGATTCCACCTACAACAAGCGCTTGCATCACTGGTACAGTATGTCAGTACTGTGGGACTCCGGATCAATACCTGCAAAACGCATGCTATGAAGTTTTGTAACGGGGGACGTCGTGCGGCGACCGACGAACTTTGTCTAGGTGCGCAGATCCTCACGTATGTTAATCACTTTACGTACCTCGGGCTAACAATCTCCTCTACAGGCAGGTCGTATGCCAGACATATCTCCAAATGCGTTAGGAAGGCTTTGATTGCCTGTTCCTTGATTAAAAAACTACAAGTGATGTCCGTGCGCACCGCTATTGCGCTCTTCGACTTGAAGATCGCACCAATTGCTTCGTACGGCATAGAGGTCATCTGGACGAAGCTAACGCCGGCTAACCTGACTACCCTTAATGGAGTTAAATCCGCGTTTCTGAAGCGAGTGCTTGGGGTGCACGGCTCGGCTCGTAATAGACTCGTGTACTTGCTGGCAGATACCCCGCTGTTCGTAGAGGACCTGAAGAGGCGACTGAATCTCCCTGCGACACCGGGATACGATCGTTTCATCAGTGAATACGAAGTTAAAATGGCAGAAATTGATCCAGAATTTTACACAGTTGGGGCAATGACATCAGATTCATGGAAAGATGTAGGTAGGACTAACCGCCATATTGTTACGCGATTTGCAGTGCACGGGTTTCACCACGTCGTGTGTGGCACAGTAGGATTCATGAGCCGAATAAATCTTGTGTTTGTAAAAATTGTAGCAATCCATGTTCAAAGTATCATGCCACTCACTGTATATATTTCATCTCGTTATCACGATTGGCGAATGCTTCTGGTAACTTACCGCTGTAAATATGTGTGTTACGGCTTATTTGTTGCCAACGTGTTTGTTTGTATGAAGGTATAGATTAGGTATTGTTTTACCCAACATGGTGTGGAAATAAATCAAATGAAATATATATACATATATATATATATATATATATATATATATATATATATATATATATATATATATATATATATATATATATATATATATATATATATATATATATATCAATATATCAAGCGTTTATTCCACCGTAAATTCGTATATTAGATACAATACAACGATTTAGGTAAGCGCATAACTCACTTGTAACGTAAGGAGCACCCCTTAAATTTCGGCGCATTCGAGTATGTGGTAGCGCCCGATGTCACACACTCTCCACAAAAACTAGACACAGACTTTTTAATAAAGAAACAATTGAATTTCGTACATTTTGTCGCTCCTTTTCACCTCTAGGAGGCGAGAGCTGGTACTTCAGTATAATTGTCAATAACAAGTTGCACGGTCCTGGCCTCTCGAAATTCTGTGTAGGCGGCTAACACTTATGAATAGAAGGGTAGCTTGTTCAGTGCAACTCTTCTGTTAATGTTTGCTCTTTACACAGCCTCATTGCGAGTGTTGCTGACGCGTTCTCTGGTAAGCCCAATTATATATATATATATATATATATATATATATATATATATATATATATATATACATATATAATAAGAAATCAAGATAGACGAAGAGAAAACATACAATGTTGGAAGTGATCATAATTGGGTAGAAGTGAGTGGGAGGAAGAAGAAGCCAGGACGCGTAGTTGTACAGAAGAAATGTCTGGATAAACACGAATGGGCACAGAAAGTAGAATATATAAAACAGCTCTTAGTGGCAAATGGGGAAAGGCAGGTAGACGAGATGCATAGGAATATTAAGGAGGCATATGACAAGTGTTGTAAGATAGGGAGGGGAGTTCAAAAGGGAGGAGAACGAGGATGGTGGAGTGATGAAATAAATACGGCAATAATGGAAAGGAAGAAGTGGAGTAAGGAGCATAGAAAGGTAATGGAAAGGGACACAGACAAGGCAGAAAAGTATTGGGAAAATTACAAGGAAGCCAAGAATAAAGCTCAAATGTTAATATAGGATGCAATTAAAAACGCAGACAAGAGAGAATTTAACAGGATTTTAGGGGCCCCCAAGGGCCAGCGAGCCAAACAGTTTTGGGACTATGTCAGACAGGAAAAAACAAGGATGACAAATAACGTTCAGGACAGAACATACACAATAGATGAAATGGACACCGCGTTACAAGCACTATTTTTCACGACTAACGTGAGCAGTATAGAAAAGACAAGAACTAGCACAGAAATTACAACCACAGCAGACGAGATCGAAAGCGTGTTAAAAACAATGAATCCAAAAACGGCGTGTGGTCTTGACGGGATTTCGGTAGGAATTGAACAGGCTTTGGGAAAAGAGTACGTGCATTATCTAACGAAGCAATTTAATAATGTATTTGGAGGGGGCAGAATCCCGGAGGGTTGGCGCAAGGGAAGAGTTTCTCTTATTCCCAAGGAGGGGGTAGATAATGACACTCTACAAAATAGGCGACCGATCACAATTACACCTATAGCGTATCGAATATTTATGCAAGTGTTTAAGAATAGGCTGCAGAGTATTCTGGAGACAAATGAGAAAATAGGAGAATGGCAATGCGGATTTAGGAAAGGATATAGGCTAGACGATCACCTTTTCCTACTAAGTCAGGTTGTGGAAACATCGAGATTGCGGGGACAAGGGTGTGTGGTAGGATTTTTAGATCCTAAGAAAGCATATGATAGGGTGGACAGAACAAAGTTGTATAAAATTATGCTAGAGGAGGGTTTAGAGAGAAGTTGGGTAGAGTTGCTGGAAGAAATTTACAGAAATAACACGGTAAGAATAATAATAGCAGCCGGACAATCTAGAGAGTTCATAGTCGCTAAGGGGGTCAGGCAAGGCTGTCCGTTGTCATCGGTTATTTTTTTTATGTATATAGAGAGAATAGCGCGAAGGATTAATAAAACGGGTTTAGGGTGGCAGATAGGGGAAAAATGTGTATATATCAAGACACCTGTGCTGCTGTTTGCTAATGATATGGTAGTGTTAGGGCGGGGCACTAGCGAGGTTCAACAAATGTTGAATGCATGTGGGGAAGCAGCGGAGGAACTAGACATGGTGTTTAATGAAAAAAAGAGTGCAATGTTAGTATTTAACGGAATTAGGGAGGAAAGAAAGCTTGTAGTACAGGGGAAGGAATTGGAGTATAAAAGTGAGTACAAGTATCTTGGGGTGACAATGACTACAGGGGGGAATTATCTAGAAAAAGAAGAGATATTACGGAGGAAGAAAGCTGAAAGAGGAAGAAATGCAGTAAGGTGTAAGGGCCTCTGGGGGTTTAACAAATATATAGTAACAAGGAATATATGGAAGGCCATGTATGTGCCAGGATTGACCTTTGCTAATGCCTCTCTGGTCCACAGCGCGGGGTTAGGAAACAAGTTAGAAACAATACAAAGAGAAGTGATAAGATTTGCATTGGGTTGCCGTTTTAATTGCGCTAGGGAATTTCTTGAGGGCGAAGGAGGGATGTCAAAATTTATACAAAGGGAAGTACAGCTAAGATTTAGTGTTAGGATTAAAAGTGTCACAAATAAAAGATGGGTTAAACAGATGCAGCTGGTAAAGACGGCACTAAAGATGAAAACGAAGTGGGATCGCAGAGTAGAATTTGCAGCTAGGGAGATTGGGTACAATAGTCAGCAATGGGCCAGAGCGGGAATATCGGAGAAGATGGTGAAATTGAGGGTAAACAAGTCATATACAGGCAAATGGAAATTGGCGATGGGTTCCAGATCGAGTTTGGCAAGTATATATGGAAAGGAAAAGACGGAAAGGGGCGGGGTAGAATGGGTATACGATAATTCAAGAGCGAGCGGGCTATTGGCAGATACCAGGGCAGGGATGTTGGATACAAGGATACAAAGAGCTAAATATATGGAGGGACAAAGTACAGAATGTCGAGCATGTGGGCTAGGGAATGAGTCAATTAAGCATATTGTTAAAGAATGTACAGCCCTAGAAGGAAGCAGAGATATAGAGCTGTCGGATGCCCTAGCTCTAAGACCAAACGTTAGAAAGGACCTGGTCGATATTACAAAGAAGAGGCTGTCCCAATGGAAAGCAAATACTCAGTAGGTATGAAAGTGCACATTGATTATTCAGATGCATAGGTAACATATATGCTGCCGCTCTAAGCGCCCCTGATAAAAAAGGGTGACATGTGTAATTAGGTATGCATGCCAAGCGAATAATAAATCAATCAATATATATATATATATATATATATATATATATATATATATATATATATGTTCGTCCACAGACGCACATACATATGCTTTGGTAAGCGCCCATACCCCGTTAATATACGTTGCCTACAGGCGGTCCAAATCATTAAAACTCGAGGCTTTGAGATGTTTCCATATAAGATCGCTTTCAAAACAAATCATTTTAAAGCCCTCTTGCAGTGAGAGAAGTTGCGGATTATTAATTGAGTATATGGCATTCAGCACCTTACGTACCTTTTCCTTTATATGTCTGGAGAACAAGCTGCTGTTTGGCGTAAGTCCCAAGCCCAAATATAAAAAAATGGTTGAACAATTCTATCGGTTGGCCGTGGAGCTTTATGGTATCAGCTGTTGCGAGGCGTCCTCCACGGACGGAACTTCATTGCTTTTGTTTCTGAAACATGAATCTCCAGTACTGTTTCTGTCGCCAACTTCGCAAGAGTTACCATTGCTTGGTGAATATAGAAGCAACTTTTCGAGTAGATAGCAATATCATCAGCGTACTTAATGAGTTGCACTGATAGGGTGCTTCTACTTTACAATCGTTGGGCAGCTCACTGGTAATTGTAGAAAACAGAACTGGACTAAGGCTATCGTCCCTGTGCAACACCCGTTGTCTGTCCATATTTGGATATTCGGCAACACCGTCGTCCAGTAGACACATACGATCACATACTTCTCTTGAAATCTGAAATCTACAAATACTGCAAGCATTAACCGCCCGCGGCTGCGTGCTGGTTTTTTGGTAATGT
Source organism: Dermanyssus gallinae (assembly GCA_003439945.1). Classification (NCBI taxonomy): domain Eukaryota; kingdom Metazoa; phylum Arthropoda; class Arachnida; order Mesostigmata; family Dermanyssidae; genus Dermanyssus; species Dermanyssus gallinae. Next base: position 24,560 of record QVRM01005712.1, on the reverse strand, counting down.
CCTCGAGGAGCCTGATTGCGCACGCTGTGTGTATTATCTGCAGCGCCTGAACCCTATGCCGGTCTTGGGTATGAAGCCTTATAGTTCGAGAAATTTTTCCAGGCGCCGAGTTAGAAGCAACGATCATATTTTATAGATGCAGCTCTTTTTTGAAATTCCTCTCCAGGGCTGAAGAATCCAACACGTCAGCTTTGCCTTTAGGAATCACGGCCATAACAGTCTCGCCATCTAGCCAGTATATTCCCTCATGTCTAATCACCTATTCATTAAGTGAGTAATCGCTGGTTACAGCGATTCTGACTGCTTGATATGATCATTTCTAATCATTTCGAGTTCGAGCGCCTTTCCTTGTTAAGGTGCAAAATTACCACCGCAATTTACTCCTGTAAAGTGAATGGGTAGTCTTGGCCCGGAGGATGCTGGCTATTTCGTTGTGCGCGCCTTGAAACGCTGACATATCTCTGAAATGCTGGACAAGCAGTGTGGACAAAATGGGGCATGCAACCCTTTCCTTTGTCCGGCGGATCCATTTGTAAACCTGGCATTCTGTGGCATAGGACCATCTTTGTTTCTTGTGCATCAATATATACGAGCTGAGTCTCGTTTAGGGTATAAGAGTACCACCTGCGGCACCTATTGTATAAATCGGTAATCTCAGGACGTTAACGGCACTGAGAAAATGACTGCTTTACATACTTTTGAGCCTCGTAGCACTATGTGTTGAACTATGGTTTCGAGCGTCCGAGTGGTGGATGGAGCTATGCAACTCAGAATTGTTCGTAGTCAGTGCTTCGTAGAACTCTCTGTGTTGAGGCCACCTGAACTGAAATTCAGTGTCCTAGATAAACGCTTAATGAGAGATGGATCTAGCAATTTTTCGACGTAATTTATTTTTGCCATACTAACGTTTCTGCTTACCTTGAATAGTAAAGTTATAGGTGCGGCCTACTGCCAAAAGCTGTAACATCGCGTGCGTATCCGCAATGTTGGATGTTGTTCGGGTCTAGGTTGGTTGCGAAAATGTCGATTATTGATGATCCTTGGTGCTATCGGAGTATGATCAATCCTATCAGACCACGTCTAGGCAAGAATGATAATATCGCACTTAGCCATTTCCGATGGTACCAGCAGAGGTAAACCGTTACCAGTGCCCTCGGCGTTTCACTGGAGAATCTTAATTTGGGACTGATTGCAGGAGCGGGCTTGAGCTTCCGAATGAAGCGAGTGGTTCGCTGCTAGCAATTCTAAAAGGGTAGTTGCCCTCGCTGCAGTATGTTTGGGTACATCAACGGCATTTTATAAGAGTTCCGAAACCCCCACATTGAGTGCCTGAATTGAATGTCCAGTTAGTATTGGACATCTGTTGCTGAGTCGATTGTTGCATATGCGAGCTGTTGTCTGCCAGGTTGCGTCTATTGTTTCGGCGATTGTTCGTCGTGTGTGCGTCAAAAACGACGACCGCGCTGAGCGGTCTCCCAGGAGTTGCTAATGAACATTTTGATATCTCTGATTTAGCGCGATAAACATCGCGCCTGCTTGATTGGTCACCATTCCACTATGCGATCTTTGCGGCTTCGGGATGCACAATTCGAGGAGAGCGGGTTTTGAATCAGTTTAGTCCACCCGCTCGGCGTCCTTTGGCTTAGGGTATAAACCTGTGCAACAGTTTTGTTAATGACGTATGCTAAAATTAGCGGTTATTTCTTCGCTATGCTAGGCAGATTTGCTCAGAACAGTATCGGTTTGGACGTTGGTCACATCCATAGGTTCAATAAAGCTCGACTGCTTCAAGACGCTGAGGGCATCATTAAACGCTCTACATTCTGTCGAATAGTTTGGGACTGAGGCAACCATCATGCTGGAGCTTCTAGATTTGGAGGCAGGAACATCCCTAAATTTGACGATCGCCTCGATAGCTTCAGGTCCGCCTTCATTCAGTGTATCAAACTAACCCGCGTCAATGATTATGTTGTACGTATTAGGTTTAGCGTCAATCAGCGTCAAAGCTCCGTCTTCTGAAAAATATCGGCAACTTTTTCATTTGGGTAACATTTGAACTGAAACCCTAGCGCGCAACTAAAATCGTTGCGAATTTTACTGCGCAGGTTTTTGACGACAAAGTCGCCCATAAGTAGAACCCTTGCTTTACCCAATAGATGTTTGGCGTCCCCGTCGACCCGTGCAAGTGTCTGTTGGTTGGCTATCTTTTTTGCATTGTCCATGCTTTGCGAGGCAGGCGCGGCTCGCGTGCGTAGCATTTGGGACTGTGGCGAAAATTACTCTGGCGTCTGAGCCATGCGACTTCGCAGAAAAGAAGAGCAATCGTCTCGCCAACTGGCGCTGTTGGGACCAGGACATTAAGTTCGAGCACGGACTGCGCGGAAGTTATCCCTGCTAAAGAAAAATTGCATATATTGCACCGCCAGGCCTGTCTCGCCTGCGTGGTCATTGTTGTCCAGCTCTCAATATATATATTTTTTAATATAAAATACATCTTTATTTAACATCTATTTAGTACAAAACATGTATCGACGCTCGCTAATGGCCTTAAGGCCTGTGGCACGGAATATCTTTGCACTGTACATGAAATGTGCTTTTGCAGATTGCACTGACACAGTAACTTGTTTCTTCGTCTGTGATTGTTTTGCAAACCCTATAAATTAGAGCGCCAGCCATAATAGACGTTAGTTGCAGAAAAAATATAGATAAAATGAGAAATAAAAACGATACAAATATTGCGATACAGGCGTGCTTTAAACGTGGGTACTTTGAGTTTGAGTCGACGGCTTTCTGTCTTGTCCACGGAATCATCTCGCCGCGCACTGGATGCGCTTGCTAGAACCCCGCAGAACAGCGCAAAATATTGTAACGATTTCTCGTTCGCTAAGTTAACTGGGGCATGTAAGCTCAGCAAGGCGGTGACTACAACACGAGCGACTCGGGGCAATGAGTGATAACACACAGCGTAGGGTCTGACTCGAAATGTCGCCGGACGGAGAATGCATCCTGGCATCCTTCTCCCGAGGTATTTATTTGGTCAAGCGGTCGCCGTAGCGTTCGTATAGTAATAATGTTGAAAAGATGACTCGAATCCTCGACGTCGCTTATTTGTCGGCGCTGGTGCACGTGCCTTGTTGTCACCAGCACGCAGCCTAGTGGTCTCCATGGCCGTCACGTTGCACGTTGTATTGGATGCTTGATTAGCTTACTGACGTCGTCAGCTATCGGCGGCGTAGGTTGTTGTAGTTCACATCGGCTTGGGTGTTTGTCGAGCCTGTTGTAGCCTTTCTTGCAATTATCACACTTGCAACAAGGTAAACGAAGTAAATTAGTGAAGGCAATCATTAGCGGGAAATTAAACTCATTAAATACTACGGTTTTGTTTAGTAATCACCTTTGATAGGCATGCAATCAACCATAAATCTATAATGTCAGAACGGCAAATTCATTCGTTAGGTCCAGCTGCTTTATGACGATATTCTCGAGCTGCTGCCAGCATTATATCCCTTATACGGTTCCTCACAGATCTGTCACAGATACACAGTTCATTAGAGCTATGAAAACCTACTGCTTTGTACACTACATGATAAAAACCATGTACAGCCTAACGGGTTGCGACGCGCGATTCGGGTCTCTCCAGGCCCGATTTCTCAAGGAAAGGTTAGGTCAAATAAGAGCTGTGTAGGTTGACGTTGTCGGCGGGTTGAATTAACGTTGCAGATCCTTGACGAACAGAGGCGCCTCGATAAGCAAGTAGACAGGGCGGTTTCAGGGAGTCGTGTGTAGCCCCAGGAATCTCTTCAGGAATGTAGGTTGGATTTTGTTGCTTACGGCCGTTGCGATAGATACCACGCCGCAGCACGTCCAGCAGTTCAGTCAATACCTGAACTCGCAAGATAAGCGAAGTTATAGTAATGTGAAAAAAACCACTAGTTGTGACGATATAGATATTTATAATTGACCTAACTTGGCTGATAATACTACTAATAATAATAATTAAATGTTAAATCATTATTATTATAATTAAAAAAATGTCAACTGACGTCGCCACTACCTGTATATAGCATACACTATATACTAGGTTTGCACGCAGCGAGCATAACGTCACTAACATACGACTTCTTCCAACGATACTCCATAACTTTAACCTCTTTTTCTCTTCAAGGTCGAGAGCCATCGTGTCTATATGAGGGAATCTACTTAAGTCAAAACTATAGGCCTGATCTTGAAAGTTCAAAAGTATGTATGCTTATATATATATATATATATATATATATATATATATCAAAGGCAAGCAACAATTTGCAGTGTGCAGAAATGCTCTTCATCGGCAGGGCTAAGCGTGTCCGTAGTAGTGGTAGTGCCACACTATATGCGACAAATGTTCAGGCGTTTCATGACGCCCACAGATCATCATCGTCATCGGCCACCATGCTCTATCTTCTCGCGATCGTCTCCTACCGGTGCCATTTTGGCTGCATAGATTTGCACCGAGTTTACTAGTCCTCTCCCTGACCCTTTTTTTATCATGACTCCTTCTTTTACCAATTCTCTCATTCCTCCAATGTATCTATCTACCTACCTTTATTTATCCTTATCCACCCACCTAGCTTGCTACTCTTTGCAACTACTTTTCGTCGGGACTAACTGGTCTTCGCTGTCCCTGTTCTCGTCGTGCCAGGCTGAGCCAGGCCTCGTCAAGTCCTCGATGAGTCACCAGTTATCAGCAAGCACACGGATAAACGCACAAACGGAGAACGGCACGCACGTCAGTCACCCTCAAGCGAGTGGCTGCCCGTCTGCTTGCCCTGCCCTTACGGCACCCGTATGGGCAGTTCTTACGTTGAGGACGTACTAACCAACTGCGACCTCGCAGCGTTCTCTACACATTGACTCTCACCGGTGGCAGAGACGGTGGTCTGATGCGGCGTTATGCTCGTGCGGACAAGCGCGCTATGTCACGTCGTCCTCCCCTAAGCTCCCCAGCCCAGCCAGCCAGCCCGGGGAGCTGAGGGGACGACGCCCTTGGCTCCGCCAAGTCTGCGTGGCAAACGCCTGGCACGGCGGCGGCCAGCGGGCGGCGCCTTCGACCATGATAATCCGGTGAGGTTTGGCTGGGTCGCTGGGGTAGGACCAGCGCTCTTGGTCCGTCCCGGTCTAGGCTGCCTGGCGGGGCAGCACCGATCGTTGCGGTCGTCATCATATGGTCTTCATGGTGGCGCCAATATAACGATGGCTATTGGCGGGGGGCGGGCGGCGGCGCTGCCCTTGATTCTAGTGCTACTGCTGATGCCGGCCGACGCTCAGGCTGAAGCTACAGCCAAAGCCATTGGCCTGCCTGTTCTCGTCGCAACCACGATCAAATCGCGATAACAGTGGGCCGGTGGGTGGTAATATTCTTTCTCGGTCGTCTCTCCATCAACTTACAGAACCATCCTGCTACTAACGGTGCTCATAGTAGGGATAGTATTAGCATCAGCAACTGCGGCGGCAACAGCGGCAGCAGCAGCAACATCAGCAGCAGCTGCACTAGGGGTGGTTGTTGTAGTGATGGTGCTGCTCCTGCTGCTGGTAATACTCATAGTTGTATAAGGATATGTAGTAGTCCTTGTAGAAGTCGCATTGGGCTGATATGCTTAGCTATATCATCAGCGACGGAGTTATCGGCAGCTTTGACCTACGTCGCAAACATAGTCGAAGACTCTACTGCATGGCCTGCTGCCACTTGCTTTACGACACTCGCCCAGGCCACTTCGGCGGCCAAGCGCTTGTGATATATATATATATATATATATATATATATTTAGGCGAGCACTGCCGAGTGTGCAAACGTATTGTAAATGATTAATAAATCATCACAATATCTTCTATATATATATATATATATATATATATATATATATATATATATATTTATATATTTATATATTTATATATTTATATATTTATATATTTATATATTTATATATTTATATATTTATATATTTATATATTTATATATTTAGTACAGTGTCCGTTACAATTGAGGGCAGTGTGTCGTATATCACGTATGCGTTAGTCGCTGGGCTGGGTCAGTTCAGGACTGGCCCATTTCGCCAAATAACCAACCTTGTTGGATCAAAATTAAGATTCCTTTCCAAAAACCACAGCTTGCCCGATCTTTTATTTTCCGCGGTAATGCTCAGCTTAGCGCAGATGCGATTAGGCAATCTTAGAGCCATGAGGCCGCCGGGACCTAGTGTCTCAAAAGGCGAAGAATGCAAAGTCACACACGTGCCTAAATGTTGAATATTTCTGAGAGAGATGATTTTTCGCAGACTTCGCTGCTACAAATCGTAAATGTCTTGCGTGGGACCGAACGTGAGTGAGTCCGATCTAATTACATCCTATACTAGGTACTTCCTAACTCGAAAGGGGTCATCGTCATACCATCAGGTCGTTCTTCGACCGAAGGGTCTGCCAATAGCGTTGTTGATGCCGACATGTCGCGTCGCATGGCCACCGTTGTGGTTGCATGATAACGGCGCCGTAGCGTCCAGCACGCTTGTTTTCTACGCCTACACTGATGAGGCGTTGCGTCTAGCATTGCGTCCAGTCGAAATTCTACAACGATACTCATAGTAATTTCACCAAATAATGTACCCAGGGGGGGGGGGGGGGGCTCGAAAGAGCGTGCAGCCATACCCCGCGCCTCTAGCTGACACTACTCTCAGGTGAAGAACTAAGAAAGGGCGTAGCGCGTCTGTGAACCTCTGCAGGGGTTTCACCGAACCGGGGTCCGCTAGGATGCTCAGAGGGCTGGTTATACTCTGTTTGACAGACTCCTGATTGCAATTATGGCGCACCGTGTGTTCGCCGCCCGCATATGCTACCGGGCAGGGGGGGGGGGGGGGGCTGCTACGAACGGGGGAGTCTGATTGTCTGGCCTCCACTCTTCGCGAAACAAAACGGATTCCAAGCCACGTCTCTCAATATAAAAATCGGGTTAGGCCTAGCATCCGAGAGCAGCTTCAGCAAGGTATCCTGAAATAACAGGGAATTCCTTCACGACCGTTGCCGGGTGACTCGTTCGAACGTGTTGCAACGCCCTGGCTTTTATGGTTAGGCGGTTCTTCTTCGGTTCCCTTAGCAAATTAGATCTTTGAGTATGTGTTAGACGTGGAGTCGCGGTGTCCCCCGCAATTAACACCCGCCACGTGGCCTGTTTTGCCACACTTCCAAAATGTTCTCAGCAATAAGCATCTGTCCGTAAGGTGGCTCAATTTTTGACAATTAAAGTATGAGTTTATGTTTCTACGTTTGTTTTCAGTTTGCCCAGGGAGAAGGAAGAAACGTCGCGGAATTATGAAGTTAACACATTTGGCCGTGGAAGAAAAAAATCAGGCTACAAAACGGCCTGAGTGTGACTCTATACTAAGAAAACCGAGATAGGCAATTAAAAGTAAAGATGAGCCCACTACAAGAGAAAATACGTAGAGCCGTCGAGCGAAGATAAGTCCATATGTACCGACCTAATCCGTCACCTCTAGCTCGGTAAAGGGCTGACGTCTAGAATTCTTCTAGCTTTAAACAAAGCAAGCAATTGACATCTAGCAATCATAGGATTATTATTGAGTAACGTTAACCCTGCAATTCGGCGAGCCGCTTCGACCAACCCCAGCCATACCATTACACTGAGTTTACCACTCCTTATTTCCCTTTGGAGATAAAAAGTTGATCTCCTTAAATATTTGCGAGAGTGTTTGCCCTTGTCAAAAGAGACCGGATCGCCCAATTACGACGCTCGCCGCTGTATGACCACTTTGAATGCTCCAACTGCACCAGCGTTTTCTCAAATATATTTTGAGTTTAGTTAGAAAAGAATATCTATATATATATATATATATATAGTTCCTGCAATGGCTTTCTCCATGTTGTACTAAATCCGCCTCTTTGAGATTTTCTGAAACACCGCCTATAGAATCTTTCAAGATCCACTATGCGGTTTTGACAAGACGAGGGTGTTATCGTCTGTCAGGTGTACTTCCGATTTATTCGAACGGGGGCTGGCTACAAAGTATATACCTACGGCAAAAACCTTTTTACAACAAGATGTACGACAGCAAACGTTTTCATGGAGAGCGCAATATCGGATTTCGCAAAGTCGGCTGAATCTAGAATAGCCAACAAAGGTCGAATATCCCGAAAGCCTTGCACTACTACCTGATGACTTCAACCCGCTTTTTGTTAAGGAACTCAGAGGGATGTATGTCTTACCCGAACGATAGTTTCAGGTTAAAGTGCATTTGATGGATTGACAGTTGAAGGTGGCAAGCATTGACCTATTTATCTACATGTCAATGCAATGACATCGGATAGCTGGACGAGGTTGTAATCGAAATGTCATCCCCAGATCAAAACCTTCGGAAATCAACATATCATCACTAGATTAACAGTGCACGGTTTTCATGCAATAATACGTTTATGAGATGCATTTTACTAAATATCGCCAGAATGGAAATGTTGGTTTTGCGAGCAGCACTATATATATATATATATATATATATATATATATATATATATATATGAAAAATAATCTTGATTATCTTTTGGTATAAAAGTACATCCAAATTTCCACACGAGTTCCATATTTTTGTGTCTGTGGATATTTGACTGGCCTTAAATTGTTTGCATAGCTTGTGCAACACCCACCGCCTGTCGATCACTACGCCATAGATATAAGTGGCTAAGCAGCCGATCTATTAAACCGACCAGATAGCTTCTTTGCTATCTAGGAAGCCACCCATTCCTCAGGCGGTCTTGAGCTAGAAGCTCTCGGGCAGAACGTCAAGCAAGCGAGTTATTTCCCACGAGTATTAGATACTAAACGTGCCAAGTCCCGCGAGACAATCTTCTCGTCCGTTTCGGCAGTCATGAGGAGAAAATGAAGCGCAAAGGGGCACGCTTAAAGCCCTCCTGTAGGTCCGACACAATAATTTCAGTAAGTGCTACTGCAATGTGGATACACGTGTGTTTTAGTGAGTACAGTAATAGGATTCAGGGATACCCACCAAAGCGGATATTCGTACTGCTACGAGATAGTATATACATACCTCTCGAATTAATATTGTACATGCGAGTTAGGTGCCATGAACCAACGTAACATGACTTCCATGTCGTTCCAACTTTATTTTTCAGTGTTGCCGGCGGCCTGCACTTCGGAAAAGGGGGATGAGTCTCTTCTTATATCGGCGGTTTGGTCATTAGGCGCTGCGTGATTTTCTTCTTTATTTTTTTCGGTCTAATACAACCATATGCATGTAACACGGGCATGTAGATGTATGACAAGTATATATAGAGTCACGCAAGTGTTTTATATATTAGATATATAATATATATATAGTATATATTAGACACGGACGATAGCCTTTTCTGCAAATTACTGATAGTTTTATAGATTGTTTAAATTTATGTAATAATGGAAATTTCAAGCTCAATGAAGAGTTGTTGACTTAAATAAATTTGCCGTCCGGAGAAGACGGTCCCATAATTAAATATATATACATATGTTATATATACACCCTTAGATATTTATTTATTTTTGATGTAGAATCTTTGATCGTCGGATCAATTGAAACAAAAATTTGCAGGCAAAGAGGTCACGGGTTCTCACCCTTTGAGTTGGCAACTGTAGCGATTTTTGAGACGGGTTTGAAAAGTACGCGCAGCGGTCTATTTCAAAATGAGATAATCGCATCGGCATTTGCTAACGAAGCGCATTATAATGATCGTTCGGGCTTTCTGTTTCAAGTACATTTACGCACCTTAGTCTAGAGAACACGAACAACAAGTTAATGCTTGCGCAAGTGGGGAACTTGTGCATCCGTTTTCGACAGCTTGCCGGGTGCGATCAGTACCACAAAGAGACTACGACGCTGTGTGTGTGTTTTTAATATATTTTTTTTAATATTCGTCCTATTTCTATGCATAGGAACTTTGCTACCAGGTAGACCCAAGTGGGTCAAGAATCATACATACACATCAGCGAGAAAGTTCAGAGAGTGCTATAATTCGAAATCCGCTCTTGATTACCGGGGCCGATACGTACGACGTACCCTATACGGAAACATCACCACATTTTTTCTTCGGCTTGCGTTCACCGTAGAAGGTGTGAGGCATATCACGCACTCTAGCTATGCTATTAAGTATCCTTTACTTAGGGCAATCCTTTTTTTCGAGATTCGAAATCGAAGAGACGACCGACATTCTTATGATAGTCGAAACTACGCCGCTGTCTCGAATACCAGGACGAATAGCACTACTTATAGATTACAATAAGATTAAATACATGCAGATAGACGTACAATCTGCATCCGTTTAATATACAATAAAACGACAAAAAAACAAAAACGCATGGGATGGGGAATTTAGAAAGCCGCGAAATGTCTATCCTATCCGATTTGGCATGTAATTGTTGTATCTTCGTCTCAGTCAAAATTGTTTCTGACCAACCACGGTCGGATTCGCCTCTAATGTTTGTGGGCCCCTGGAATTGCATCTCAGGCAAGTACTCCAGCGACTGGTTTATCGTTCACAGCGTCGTCAGAGAGAAGAAGGCTGACTGCCCCTGGCACGTCCTTGTCGGACAGCTTGGCCGACACGGTCCGCGTGGTCGATCGATTTGCTCAGCACCAGCCCCTGACTCACCCGCAGTAGACAGAAGAACACCTCGTCTGAACCCCACCAAGTTTTTTTCTGATGACCACTGCCAGAGAGCGTGCATTCCTTCAGTCTTTCGGTAATTTCAACACAAAGGGAAAAGCCCACGCCAGGCAGCATTGTTGTTGTCCAAGGCAATCCCTGAGCACACCTATGGCAGAGCGTTAGCCGCCAGCTTCCTGTGCAGAATGCGTGCCAGCCTTTCGCTTTTAACAAAGGCATGGTAAAAAACAATAGATGGGTATGGTGCCTACGCTCTCATGTTTGATTGTGACATGCCTACGGAGGTCTGACCGTACTTATAGAGATGATTTGGCCGCATAGGTGGCAGCTTACTCTGTCGCAGGTTTATGCCCGGGCATAAAGCTTAAGCCGGCACATTCTAAAGGATCCAATGAAGTGACCCGTGAAGATTCTGTTACCGTTGTAACCACACGTTATTGTGATTGTCTAAGGTTGCGTCAGTATGGGCTGTAACAATTGCGTGGCTGGCTTTATTGTTTTTGAGAACTCGGTAACCTTCGTTCATGGCTTGGCCCGAGGACTCTGTTTGTGAGCTGTTCTAGGCCGCAGCAGCAGGGGCTGCGGAGCGGCGTCCCCACTAACCGCAATGCCGCGCACCACCGAGGCATACATGACCCCTTCAAGGGAGGAGAAACTTGGGTCAAGGACATTCGAGGGCTGTCAGGGCTTTAGTAATAATGTGGCGGCGTGGTCTAGGGGACTAGTGCGCTAGTCATGGTTTCCATCTACCAGGGTGTCGCCGGTTCGATCCCTGTTGTTGGTCGAATTTTATTTGAGCGATGCTTATTGAGAATAGATGATAAATCATACCGCTGAGAGTCAGCGGCCATGCTGCCACAAGGACGGGGAGACCCTAAATATCTTAACATGTCCGGTCCTCGGTGCATTGAAGATATACCTCAGGTTAAGTGCCAAGCCCGTAGGGGACGGAGGATAGTCTAGAGTTAAAGAAAAAACCTCCTTAAAAATGGTTTTTAAGTATAGGGCTTCAATAATAGATGCATCCGGGTGGGTAGCACCAACCCTGTGGAATGTTCTGGCTTCCATCAGGACCTGACTCCTTTCTCTCAGGACTGAGACCCCCGCGTGCGAGCGATAGCCCAAGAACACAAAAACTGGTGGTAAGCATTACATTGACAGAGGCTTCTTTTTGTCCCCAGAGGGGATCAACTGTCGTCAGACACCTGTGACGCCAAACTTTAATAGCTGCGCCACGATATTTTCTTGCCTTAGCGAGATACAGACATCTTGAGTCGTGGCCTTAAACGCGGCTTATCCAGACAAGAAGCGGTCACCGGGCTATAACCTACGTACGTTAGGCGTATGAGCTACGTGAGTTACATCGATGAACGATAGACGTTACTTAAAGTGTTGCTCTTGTCGCCTGAGTTTTGACCCCCTGGTACTAAACTCTGGATTGTCTTGAATACCCGCAATGTCAAAGCTTTCGAGAAGTCGGCCGAACTCTCTTCAGGATCCTCCTGAAGTTTAAGGCGAACCACGAATACTGCTGAGCTGAGTTCCTGTTTTAGCCTATGCAAATGTTTTTGGTCCCGCATTATAACTTTTTTCTCTTACGCTTGTAACAACAGTGGTACCACAGTGCCCTGAGGGCTCATCAACAACGGAGTCAGCAACGAAACTCCGCCACATATGCTTAACGATCGAGGATTTTTTCCTCATAGCGCTAGCCGGCCTCGAGATGTCATCGAGAGCTGTAGGTGCATCCGTGCGTACATTCCCTATGTCCAAGCTAGCAGGAGTCATAGCTCATAGTCAAGGCTATTTGGGCCCATAATTATGTATCACATTCTCTGTCAAGGTCTTGTAAATATTTATATATATATATATATATATATATATATATATATGACACCAAGGCAAAGTAATTGTTGTGAATAGTCGAACCGGCACTAAATGTAAGCGCGTACAGGCACGCCAAATTAGCCGGTTCTCTAAGCGGTTTCACCATTTAAATTGGCGGACTATTGTGGCACATGAGCAACAGGAATCACACTACACAATAGGGCCTATATATATATATATATATATATATTATATATATATATATATATATATATATATATATATATATATATATATATATACGTACTATCACAAGATAACGGGTGTAACAAAACGCCGGTTTTGCGTATCAGCTGCCTGGTCCAAACGCTAGGAACACCCAGGGTTTCAAACGCGAGGGAGAATAATTCGTGAGGATACCTAACTGATGAGTACTTTCTTAACTTGCTTGGGTCCGCAAGGTAGGCTGCATAACCAGCTTCAAGTGCGCCGCCACCATCCAAAGATGAAGCTAAGGAGTCAGTAACGGTTGCATCCCAAACCAGCATTTTGCGTCGCTCGAAGGGTGTAAGTGTCATCTCGTCTGGACGCCTGCCGTCCTCCGCCCAGAGGCCTGGACGTTCAAAGATGCACGAACGACTGTATGACCTAAGGGCTCTGCTAGAGATCGCACTATTAGCGGAATGTCTTGGGCATCGCCCTCCGCTTATGATACAAGATAGTCCGTGATGTCCCGGTTTATCGACGAGTGACCACATTGACACCGATGGGGGCTACCTAGGTCTGCCTAGCTCTAGCTGATATAGGCCACGCTGCGTGTATCTCTCGTCGCATAGTAGACATTTAGTAGTAAATGGAGTGGCGCATGACGCTACACCATCTTGAGCTGTGCTTATGATCATTCATGATTGTACGATTCGTCGTAGATCGTCCACTAGCGGTAGCAGCTGTAACAGCGTATCCTAAAGCTTTAATAAGGCCTTGAATTTAGCCGATAAATCTGAGCTTAAGCCTAAAAGAATCTGAGACAGTCCGAGGAAGACGCGTTTGAGGTCGGGTACAGCCTGGGTCGCTTTACGTGTGCGCTTGACGGGTGTTTTGATTCAGCGATGCCTTACAGCTGGCGTCCTCCGGCGGGTTCGCCCTATCAAGCTTCCGCCTCTTCTGGTAGGGGTTGATATGAGAGCCGGGAGTAGCAGCTGCGGGGTAGAGTCATCGGGAATGGAGAGATCCCGCAGACGGCGCTAGCGTAGGAAGGTTGTTTTAAAGCCTGAGATGTGTTGTCTACAGACAGGGCTGATATGGGGACATGTCGGTAATCTCGGCCGTCGGATGCAGCACCCTCACATGTTGCAGTGTACGGGCTTCGAGTATTTTCTTTCTCAGCGGTAAATCAAGCGAGGACAAGCAGATAAACCTGCCGCGTGAAAACTGCGGCACTTCTTACTTACCTGGAGCATGATGCACTTGTCGGTGAAGTGTCCCGGGCTCAGACAATTGTGACATAGCTTGGATTGATCGGGCTCGAGAACTACTTGATGAAATTGGTTTCCAAGAAAGACGGATGGCGGAGGTTGCCGCGTAAAATGAAGAACCATAAAGCACTACTCTCGCTCCGTTTCGCATGCGAGGCAATATCTATACGTGACTGACTTCAAGTGGAGATAACTTGCGTAGTATCTCCTCTTTGGTGGTTGGTCTTGGCGTCCTCCGGCGGGTTCGCCCTATGAAGCTTCCGCCTTTTCTGGTAGGGGTTGATATGAGAGCCGGGAGTAGCAGCTTGTGGGGTAGAGTCATCGGGAATTAAGAGATCCCGCAGACGACGCTAGTGTATGAAGGTTGCTTTGAACATTCCTACGCTAGCGTCTCTATAAGTACAACAAACTCCGTGTATCCTGGTGTTGATGACCAATAGGGATGGGCTGTGTGTGACCACCGGTAGGTTCCCTAGGGCTGAAACCGAAAGCCAACCTGGCATGCGTCCTCAATTCGCGAAAGCCACACCACATAATGGACTTTCTGTCACCGGAGACTCCGCATCCGAGAGCCACGTCGTGTATGTGTTTATACGTCGATAATAGCAAACCTTTAACGAACAACAGTGTAACTTTATCTTGGGATAGTTCTATCCGGATAATCACTTTCAATGCCCCTAATTCACCAGACGGTTGGCCTAGGTTGGCTAGGCTTTTCTGCTCGCGGGACGCAGTCAGTTTTTCCCTGCGGATAACCAGTCGAGTAGATCCGTTGTCATTTGTCTCAACAATCTTGTCATCCTCCTCGGCGGTCGTAGAGAATGAAGACAACTCTTTACGCTTGGAGCCTACGACGCGCTCTTCCGCGGTGACGTTCCCACAACTTGGATCAGGCGCAGGGGTGGACTCGGTTCACCGGAAACATCCATCGCCGGCGCACTATGTGACCACTCCTGCTAGGCGGCACTGTGACATTTGCCCGCAATCCATAAGTACTAAGTTAATCATTTCAATAAAGTAACACGAAAAATATATTCAATACAATTAAAACGATTTAACAGTTATGTAAGCTATATTGCGTGCGAGTCGGCGTCTTTGTCCACGAAGTTAGCTGGTTGTGCGCTGGTCGTTCGCGCTAGAACACCACGAAACAACGTCAAATGTAAACAAACGCTCATTGTAATGACCCTATAATTCAAACACGATTGCCTGTAAGGTTAAGTAGAGCTGAAACCCTGGTGGCACTGCGCGGTACACTTTAAAGTGGGCTTCGCACCTCTCTCGACGCCTGTTATTTTGTTGTGTCACTGTTGTTATTTTTCTTACGATTGTCGCACTTTAACAGAGTAAACGGATCAAATTAGCTGAAGCAAATGTTTATATATATATATATATATATATATATACTGTTTGCCGTTCTTGCATTGCCTTGCTTGGTATGCCGGTTGGACGAGCCAGACATTACGCGAGGTGTGGCTGGTTGCTTAACGAGCTGTCATCGCTGAGCCTAATTAACGTCTCCATTTGGCCACCCAAAGCTCTATTCTTCTGAAGGGGCCAATGAGGGCTTGAAGGGTCAAACTAGAAGCGTTTCCCTGTACGAGTACCGGAAAATGTTTATTAAAAAAAAATTAAAATTGCTGAAGCTCATGGAAATGTTGCCGCCACTTTTAGAGACGATCCTATATGTAAACATGCCTGTGGAAGATCGTTCGAAACGTTTCAGTAACTTCAACAAGGGACCAGGGAGAGACAAGCAACCCGTGTTTAAAAAAATAGGCATTCTACGAATCGTTCTGTTTATTTCGAAGACAACAAGTGCCCTTATGATGGCCATGAAAGTCCCCATGTACGTCTCAAAAATAAACAACATGTTTTTTTTTAGTTTCAGGCATTTAGCTGATATTCCCAAGTCCTGTGCTCTTCAACGGCGTTACAAAAAAACACACGTTTTCGTAAAGATGTGGACAGTAGAGTATAAGGCGTCTTAGACTTCATAATCCGACTCCATGCTTGTAAAAATGTCTACGAATATGGCATCGGAAGCTTAATTAATCATTAGCAATGCAACTTATCTGCCTGTTCTTGAAAATTATTTTGCTTTCATTGTTCGCACAACACGACTAGAACTTGAGCACAGAGTCTATATATATATATATATATATATATATATACATATATATACATATATATTAATGTAATCTAGCAGAAACGTCACCATTCATTGAAGACCCTCAGGAAGCTCACGAACTTCACCCATTGCCGCGCACCTATGTGTCACCTCCGGTCGCGAGGCGCAGACGCATGCCACCGCGCCACCGGGCTCGACAGTTAACAATAACTTACGGCTGCAGAGCACACGGAAGGGATACGTTATTACTAGATTTGCAGGTCACGGCTATCATTACGTCGTCTGTAGAATCAAATTTGCACTGACTTTGCCATGACTGTGTCTGTGAAATGTGCAACCGAATGTGCTCCGAATACCGCGGGCAACTATTTCTGTTGCTTTGTGACATCTTATTATCGTCCGGGGGAGTTATCTTTGACCTAACGCTACGCTTATCTGAAGTCCGCTATTAATTTTGAAGCTAAACGACAGGCAGAGAACACTTTGGCAGCCCTGCTTCATGGTATCGTTATTTATTCCGCATTCTCCATTACGATGCCTACCAGATCATCTGAATCGCCGTTGTCCTCGTGCATTCTTCCGTCTGAATTCCGTCCGAATTCATCTTTCTTCCCTCGCGTGATTCATCCTGCGGCTGGCCACCTCGTGACTTGAGAGGCCATCCCAGCCGTTCGCTACGCAGCATTGTGCGAACCCGAAGTTTATGCATAGCGATTCTCGTTAACAATTGCGAACGCATTCCAAGAAAAGCAGACGGGCGTACGAGCGGCGGCAGATCTCTGGCAGATCGAACAAACCTAAATGTGAAAAGGCGCCTAAGAGAGAAAAAGCGCAAAATTAAAATCAGTTTAGAATAAGCGCGAAATCAAATAGAGGAAAGTACTTGAGCACTCAGAGGTAAATCAAGTGCCACTTAGGCAGCCTATGCAATGAACGACCGATAAGCACCTTTTAGATGCCAACGTTGCTTAGATACGAAACCAACTTCAGTCCTTCTACAATAATCATCAATTGCTACGCCTGGCAAATACATCATATATATATATATATATATATATATATATATATCGCCTCGTTTGTGTGATAGCTTTAATCCCGTTTTTTATTGAGAACCTCAGAGAAGGTGTCTCCTACCCCGAGCTATCGCGCTTGAAGAGCATTTGGCCAACTAGGAAAAATCATGGCAGACAATTACCGACATTTTATTACTAGATTTGCTGTATACGGTTTTCATGCAACAATTTGTTTACGAGAAAAATTTCACCGAGTATTGTCAAAAAAAATGTGTATATATATATATATATATATATTTTATAAAGGTAATTGGTAAGTGCGCATCAAACATTTACCAGTTACGTCTTTAAAACAAATCTATATATATATATATATATATATATTTTATAAGGTAATTGGTAAGTGCGCATCAAACATTTACCAGTTACGTCTTTAAAACAAATCTATATATATATATATATATATATATAGTGCCGAGACTAAGGATTCCGCTTACATGCGTCATATAAAATGGGACATAAACCGTACAAAGCACAAAACTTGGTATCGCGCAAACGAGCAACTTGAAAGTTGACGAGGGTCAAAACACTACAGCCGCAATTATCTCTTTGAAAGAATCCCTGTCAAGAGGCATCATTGTGCAGACCCAACATTTGTGCATGTCAAATCTCGTTAATAATTGCAAAAGTATATAAAAAAAAAGCAGACGCGTAGGAAGAGACAGATCTCCGAGCAGATTCAAACAACCCAATGATGGAAATGCGTGTAAAAAGAAAGAGCGTACAATTAAATTCAGTGCAATGGCGGACAGTACCAAAACACTTAAAGGTAAGTAAAGTACTGTTTAGGCAGTCCCGACAATGCACGACCGACAAGCACTTTTAGGATGCTAACGTTGCCTAGATACTAAATCTACGTCAGCCTTTCTACAATATTAAATCAACCGGCGGCACAGAAACCATTGTTACTTCACGCCTTTGCGAACCTCAGGCAAACGCATAAAAGGCGGCGACGTATATATATATATATATATACATACATAAGCTTCGTTATGAGTCAACCGGCTGCACAGAAAGCATTGTTACTTCACGCCTTCGCGAACCTCAGGCAAGCGCATAGAAACGGCAACGTATATATATTCAAACATATATATTTAAGGTGCGTTATGAGTTTACCGCAGTAGCCACAATCATCTCGTTTATTTGATAGCTTCAGCCCTGCTTTTTGTTGAGGCTGGACAGACTTCAGAGGGAGGTGTGTCCAACCCCAAACGATCGCGTTTAAAGAGCAGTTGACAGACTGGGAGTTAAAGATGGCAGATATTTTCTTACCGTTACACACGACCAAAGCAATGGCATTGAATAGCTAGAATACACGAGCGGAATACAAAATCGGCGTTTCATCAGTAGAATTGCAGTACACGATTTGTATGTCACAATTTGTTTACAAGAAGCATTTCACCTGCTATCGTCGAAATGTAAATATGTATGCTTTTTGAGCAGCAAAGCGAGACTTACTGCCTCAGCAATGCGTCAAAAAGCTACCGTAGAACAAACTACAGTAGCAACTATGCGTATGTAATGTAAGCCGAACACTGGTTAATAAAACAACAGTAAGTATATGTATATTTTGTAAGTACATATTTATTTTTTAAAAGTGTATATATAATGAAAAAAACCCAGAGCGAATCAAATCGAGTTTTTGTAAGCAATGGATTGCGTTAACAGATCGCGTGCAAGAATATATGCATTACGTCTAATGCGTTTGTATATTGAAATAAATCATATAAGTGTATAAACATACATACGATCTTGCAAAAAACCAAGCCCTACGATGCTAAATCATACAACTATATAAACACACATGAGACTCCTAACGTTAGAGGACATGTTTTGAATCCGTTTTCTGACGAAGAGAGTCAAAACAACCACAGTGCGCTTGAATATGTTATGTAGCTTCAAGTGCGTATTAGGAGCAAATGTCTGTGTCATAAAGTTTCAAGCGGTTCATGAGAATAAATCCCTATCTAAGATGAGGTGTGTATTGTTAGCATCATTGATCTTAAGAAAGAACGTCGTGAAAGATGGCCAAAAACAGCGATCGATGACATAATTGTGGTACTTGTGAGGTAGCAATGCAGGGACCTTTCAAGCATTTGTTTTCTATTTTATATAAATAACTACGTCGACTAAAATCTAAAACTGTTATCATATAAACTATATATATATATATATATATATACATATACATATATATGTAATACGTTGTTGCTTTCCTTCTTTATGTATGCATGTGCAGATATGCGCCAGATATTGTGCAAGGTGTGGTTGAATACTCACCGAGTTAGATCAAACGGAGGTCTTCCTTTGGTCACCCAAAGCTTTAATCTTTCCAAAATGAAAGAAGTGTAAAGTGAGTAGCGTGTGGAGGATGAAACTGAAAGCGAGAGCCGAAAAAGTGTAATGAAAACTATTGTAGTTCATATAATTGTCGTTGCCACTTTTGAAGAGGTCCCTGTGAGTAAACATGCCTGCGGGAAATGATTCAAAATGCTTCGTAGTAGAGGCTTTAACTTGGACGATGAACCAAGGCCAGACAAACAATCCGTGTTAAAAAAGGGTATTTGACGAAAATAACTGTCTATTCCGAAAACAACAAGTATTTTTGTGGGAGTCCTAAAAGGCTTTCTATAGAGTTCTTTCATCATAATTTTCCCGTAGAATTCTTTAGAAATGAGCAACCTACCTAATGAAACTTTTAAGCTTTTCTACCCATATTTTATTTTTATTACCACTTTATTTCCAATCACTGCACTCTGAGATTGAAAAATCAATAAAAATTGTTAATTGATAGAAATTCTTAAGAAACCGAACAGTAGAGTATAACACGTTTTCGACTTCAGAAATATAGACTTCTACAAGCATGGAATCGAAAGGTTGATTATTCATTAGCAAAAAAACAACCCACCCTATTCTTAAAAAACAATCTGATAATTGTTTGCTGTAATTCTGCCCACGAATAGCTGGTAGTTGTGTCCGACATACTGTTATGTGATATTCCATGATTTCGTAGTACTTTATCGTGTCTATGTATTATCAACTACAATGTAAGCAGAATTCAAGCATAAGACACCCCAGCGAGATACGGTTACATCGATGTAATACATAAACAAAATAACGCACTCTATACGCAAACGTTTGTCGCACCGCAAGGGCATACGTCGATGAGCACGGAAGCTGTAAATGTTTACATATAACAATTTCACAGACATAGTAAGCCTGCTATAAGCTAAGCAACTTTACTTGGGCTTGCCCATTAAATATATGCGTATCTATATTCTCGTACGCGCTGTTATTGGTGTGCTGCTGCTGTTTGAATTTTGTGGCTGCCATTTATGTCATTGCTCTGTGATGCCTTCTTGTTTCCGGGGGAAGCATTCGCCGACCGAACGCTACGGTATGAAATACGTTTTTGCTCTTAACACCAAACAATGGGCATAGAACGCTCTTAAATTTCTCGTGCATTCCTTCCTCTCATTCCTATTTCTCTTCATTCTTTATACGGATTCATCTTACGGCTGGTCAAAAAAAAAAATCTTTTTTAAAGAAACTAAAAAAAATCGTTTGGAGCAGACTCTCAGCCAAGATTTAACGTCCATGGGACTGTTTTTCGCATTGCTTCATAGACGGACCCCCATAAATACAAATGTGCAACGGTGGGGTTCGAACCCGCGCACCTATGCGTCTCCTCCGGTCGCGAGGCGCCCACGCATGTCACCACGCCACCGGGCTTTTATAAACTATAAAAGGTTATTCTGCACATGGCACAGATAGCACATAGCTGTGTTGTTTTCAAACTCTCTGAAAAAATCTATTTATGAAATGACCATAAAGTCGTTTTATGTACTTGTGACTGAAATGAGTCTGTAGTGCTTTTCATACATTTGCCTGCCCGCTGCGTATTCGTAGCTGATACACGAAAAATAACAGCGTTCTGAGTTCTAATGTGGTTCAGGTTAATTCTGCAGCGCCCACTTATTGATAACACAAAATTAAACTGGGGTTTGCTGACCCCGGATAGCCGAAGGGTGATGGATTACGTCGACAGGAATAAAGTTACCGGATATAGACGTGGTGCACTATGCGTTTGTTAACTTAGTTAATATTAATTAACGGTGAAAGTAACACGACAAAATGGTTAACGGTGAAAAGTAACGCTACACAATGGTTAACGATGAAAAGTGACAAGTTGCTTGACCTTTCTTGAAAAGCATCCTGAACTATGCAATCGTAGCCGGAATCCACCGTGAAAACGCCCGCCCACACAAATCTGTAGTTTTATATAGTTATAGTTTTTACCTTGAACCTTCAGATTATCATTCGTGCCACACCCATCAAAATTATGTGAGAAAAACTTTGAACGTTTCGAGTATCAGCGACTCGCTTAGTATTTTTTTTCATCTAAAAACGAAGCATTTTGAAATGTTATGATAACAAGAGAGAAAGAGATGTTATAGCAGTAGTAATAGAACTATATGGCACGTAGATATTGCACTAATGTGGCTTTTATACCACAGATATAAAATAAATATCTGAACCTGCTTTAGGAAACCGACGGCACCTTCTAGGGTGCAATATAATGTGCAAATTATATAAGCAGACTATTGGCAACAATTATAATCGCCTACTAATTTGCTTAATAAATTGCAATAAGACAAATGTGCAAAGTACAAACCTTGGCACGAAAAATAGCTTGAAAGTTTGATAAAATCAGAGCACACGGAATATTACGCCGCAGTTTTCTCTTTGAAAGGATCTCTGTCGACAGGCATTCTTATATGAACCAAAGTCGTGCATAGCAGACCGACCGAGGCGAATCTCGTTAACAATTGCGAACGCATTCCACGGACAAGCAAAGAGGGGCCGAACCCCAAGCAGATCGAAAGAGCCCAGAGATGGAAAGGCGCGAAAGCGAAAACAAGCATGAAATGAGTTTCAGTGCAAATAGAGAAACCTACTTAAACACCTAGAGCTAAGTCATGTACATAACTAGGCAGCAAATGCAATATACAACCGGCAAGCACTTGTGTGATATCAACGGTGCCTCGATACGAAACTCATTTCCACCTTTCTACAATATGAGATCAATCGGCAAATCAGAATCCATGGTTATTTCACGCCTCTGCGTGCGCCTATCATACACATGCAAATATGTAATACGGCTACGTAATATATATATATATATATATATATATATATATATGTGTCAAGGCGTGCGGACGTGTTTTCGGTGGCTCACTGTTAGTGAAGCGTTACCTAGCTCGCATACCACGACTTGACTTCGCAATGACCAAGTCGGACCGCCTTTCTCATGCACATTGCCCGAGACTCAAAAGTGTTCCACTAGTGAATCGTGAAGTGCCGTTCAGTTCATCGGCCCTTCTGTATAGTGTGGCTCTGGTTGCTCGTGCGCCACAGCAGCCATGTTGCGACACGGATCCCGCCCTGTCAATTTAGACGGTGGAACCCCTCACAGGACCGGTGGATGATCGCACGCCCCTACATTTGGCTCCGGTTCAACCGTTTGTAAACAATCACCTTACCTTAATTACATATATATATATATATATATATATATACCTGGTGATATAAATATACAAGGCAATGTGGATTCATCATAGGACCAAATGTCTTTGCCCGACTAGTTGTGCCTTCTGCTAGCTAGGACATAGGAAACGTACGCACGGATGAACCTGCAGCTGTTGATAACATATATCGAGGCGGCTAGCGCAATGAGCAACAAATTCACGGCTGTTTAGCAAAAAGGGCAGGATGTCGGTGCTGATTCGGTTATTGATGAGCCCTCAGGGCACGGTGGTTCACCGTTGATACAAGCGCGAGGGTTAAAAAAGCTCTCTAAAAAAGTATATATACAATATATATATATATATATATATATTGCGTAGCCGCATTATTTTGCGTACCTAGGGTGTGCATAGCTTCTGTACCGCCGAAAGATTGTATATTGCAGAAATACTGATGTTGGTTTCGTATTTAAGCAACGTTGACATCTGAAAAATGCTAGTCGGTCGGGCATTGTATATTGTGTTACTTGATTTACCTCTTGGTGCTCAAGTGCTTTCCTCTATTTAAATTTTAAATGCTAAACATGGCGGCTAAAACCTTGGCATGAAAGAATGGTCGGGTCTAGTTTAGGTCGGTTTATCCTTAGGAGTCTGATTGGCGTGCTTAGCCAAGGCGACCACGCATTTATATGCAGCACTTCCTTCTGAGTCACTCGATTTAGCACCTCCTCATTGTAAAACATTGTAAAGCATTATTGCTTTCATTATTTCGGCCCTTTGGTTTCAGTCCTGATCAAAGACAGGTAAAATTTCTGACTACCATGTCTTTAACTGATTCTGCCAAGTCAGTGCTGCGCCCCGGTCTTTTTCTTCATAAAGTACTCGCATCTCAGTAGCGTTAAGACATACATAACCTATATGCCTGTAAGGCAATACACATATGTAACAACCGAGTCTTTCTGGATCTTTACGAATTTATTGAATTTAATGATTTAAAGACTTGCGTGGCTAACCGGCAGTACCTGTATCAGGTATTTCGTTATTTCTCCGTGTGATCGAATATATCACGCTTTGAGATCTGTGAATGAATTCTGATCGTAAAAGAATGTTGTTCAGCGTCCAGCGTCATTTTGTCTTTAAAATGTATTATTATGAGTGCGCTTTATTCAAGAAAATGCTAAGTCTTTTAGCATCAAGTTTCCATGTAGTTGGCGGGTTACTCTCCATGGGAACATATAGTTCAGAGTTCGTTTATCTCTTTGGACAAATATTCTGCTCGCGACGTGTCGTCGCATGGATGATGCTAAACATCTTGAACATTAGTTCGGTATACCTTTTCTCAATATCTACGAAAATAACTTAATCAATTTTCCTCAATCTCTCCAATGGGTTGAGAATCTGAAAGTCATCACTCAGGATTTCAGACTTGTATGCAATCTTTCGTCGGTATTAACTGCATGCTTTTTCAAACATGGGTTTCAGACTAGAGCTGCATTTTTTACTATAGGTAATACGTATCTCAGATAGTTTTGAGTATAAATGTGGATCCTTATTATGAACATGCGCGTATTCCAGTTTGCTCTCTGTGTTGGTCTTAAAACGAAATCTGTCACGATTAACAGACGTCATTACACTTATGTTTCTGATCAGTGTTTCCGAAGCAAGCGGATGGCCACAACAACGCACTTTGTACAATACGTACAAAGCACTTTGCCACCGGTAGTTCGAGATGGAGCGAGACGGACCACGTGTAGAGCTCATTTGCCGTATCGTGCAGTTTTCTGCAATCCTCGAATAAATCCGCTTTTCCGTCTAGTTTAACGTCATC